>CABFVX010000150.1:282139-292283 GCA_902151425.1 Timema shepardi | reverse complement strand
CCCCCCCCAGCTTACCTGATCGAGATTTTAACCTCAATCTCCTCGTCCTCAGCAGTCAAGCTCAACATGACTAGCGCATTAGCCAACTACTCCACCGAGGCGGGTTACTATTTAGTTATAAAATTATGTTGGCTAACCTGTTTAAAATCAATGTTGATCTTATTTATTGCAATACATATTTTACCACATTTATATTTGAAAAGCACTTACTATTTCATATTATTTGCTAGAGTTGTTATTTTTTATTTTAAAGTGTGAGCATCAACTTTTATAAGCATTAAAAATTAAATTGAAGTAAAGCTTTCAATAAAATAATGTCTAACTAGAGCCTGTACAATGTGCATGTTCAAATGTGCAAAAAGGAATGGAAATAGAACAGAAGACAAGATGATGTACAATTACACTAAGGAATAATAAACAAAATATGAAACACTTCAAATTTCTAATTGTTTATGATTCTTACGTTTTATTATACGGTAAATTAAGTTACTGAAGCATATTTTGGGGAAATATTAGCTTATTAAAATGTCAATTGTATTAACTTTTAATCAAGACAGTGTAGAAACACTACAATAATGTAAAGTGATAGTGAAGGAAGCCAACCTGAAAGGATAGTTAGGTTAGGCCTAGATATAAACAAACACACTTCTCTATTTTGTTTCTACACCTTTACACTTCCCACTTTTCAAACTTCCACAGTTGCACATTGTTTTGAATCTTCGGAAATATTTATTTTTCATATGAAGAGACATTAATGAAAATGTAATATTCCCTAAAATTCAAACTAATGTGCAACTGTGGAAGTTTGAAAAGTGGGAAGTGTAAAGGTGTAGAAACAAAATAGAGAAGTGTGTTTATATCTAGGCCTAACCTAACTATCCTTTCAGGTTGGCTTCCTTCACTATCACTTACTTTAAATCACTGTACAGTTTTTCTACACTGTCTTGTTATACATTTCCAAGTCATCATGCAATTATTAATTTTATTAACTTTGTTTTATAATTTTTAGTGTAATTTTAATGTCTTTAAAAAATTATTATTAGCACTGCATCTTACTAGCCGTTCGGGTTGTATGCACTTACACTAATGTCTAATGGTAGTGTGATTGTGAGATGAAATGGTGGACCTACAGATTAACGGGGAATCCGACCCACGGTGGAGGCCTGACATTTAATGTCCTTAAAGATATGAGTGTTGAAACCCTTTTAATTATTTGTTTTTTTATTATATTTTTATTTAAGTGTTGTTCTTGTTTTTTAAATTGTGTTTTATAAGTGTTATTACTAATTTTAAAACTAATATTTTCATTATTGAACCCTTTTTTTAAAAAAAATATTTAATATTTATAAAAATGAGTGTCATTTATATTTTAAGAACATGTGTTTTAATATACTTTTTAACATTTTAAAATTATGAATAGGCCTATACTAAAACTCGACTCGAACTCTGGAGCTTTTAGAAATACTCGACTCGAGTTCGACTTGAATTAAAAAACCCAAGCTCGCAGACCCCTAATATTATATAAATAAATATGATGAAGTTTGAGAACATTAAGAAACATATGCAAACATAAAAATAATGAATTTTTACCTCACAGATAGTCGCATGTTTATGGTAAAAAATTCACTAAATTTTGTCTTGAAAAAAAATTTATTTTTTTCATATTTTTCATAAGCTTTTTTTGCAATTTTATAAATAATTTCACTAATTTTCAAATAAAACTAATATGCCAAACAAGATGATTATATATAAAAATATCAATTACCGTACATTCTGGTCTCTTATATTTAAAACCTCTTAACCGCTCTAGATTATTACTAATGCTGATTATTTTTCTTGCTTCAAACAAAATATTTTGTGACAAGTCTTTCATGGCAATCACTTAGGTTTGTTTAAAAATTGAATGTAAAATGTATTCAAAATAGTCAATTTTCTAAGCTACCCTTTGATTACATGTCTCATGTTTTATATGTAGAAAACCAAATTTCATGTTCAACAATTATTTTATAAAATCTAGCGACTACCAAACAAATTATTTCTATTGACTGGTTGATTATTTTCATATGATATGTAAAGTTTTAAGATGGACTTTCATAATTCATACTTTGCGAAAAATAATGTTATTTATAGTTTATTTTTCATTTACAAAGATTATTGAAAACTTTCTTAATTGATATTACCAATATTGCTGACCATAAAAGCCAGCATACATACATAACTTATTGTTATTTTTAAAATACTTTAAGTGCCATTTTGATGTTTAAATACCAAGGCTCTGCAAGTACTTGCATTTTGAGCTTCAAGCCTAGCTTGTCATTAAAGCTCAGGATCAAGCTTGAAAGTTTTGTAGGCTTGTCATTTTCGAGCTTCCTTTTGATGTACGTACAAATCAATTTTTAAAATGCAATGGTAAGTATAGGCTTTTTATTTTAAATAATATCAGCAATTTCACTTATAATAATTCATTCATTAACTTTAAAAAAGTGTTAAAATTAATATCATGTCATATTGATAATGTAATAGAGCTCTAAAACTACTTTTCACCACTAAACAAACTAATTCAATGTTTTCATTCATTTTGAATAATCCTTGATTGAAGTTGCATTGCCATGACAAGGTAATGAAAATAAACATAGATTTATAGATCACTAAGTACTTGAATAATCATGATTTTTTTATTAGTTCTACATGGTCCCGTTCTAAAGTTATAATTTATGCTAAAATAAATTTAACATTGTACACATTGATTATTTTTAAACTTGAGCTATTTAAAACTTGTATTAATAAGCTCAACTACGAAACTAGCACTAGTTACTATTTAGTTATAGAGTTATGCTGGTTAACCAGTCTATAATTGGTGTTGATTAACATTGCAACACATATTTTACCAAACCTACCATATTTAAATAAAAAAAGCATTTATTTCATACTCTGCCAAAAATATTATTTTTACCATAATTTTTTTAATATTAATGTATGAACATCAATTTTTTTAAGCATTAAAAATTTAATTGAAATAAATTATGTTCTAGGTTAAATTTTTAGTGAGAGCCCATGTAAGGTGCATGGGCATTTGTACATAGAGGACTATAAATGGAACAGAAGGACAGATTTTGCATGATTATTTCATCAAATAGGCCCCACTAAACAAAATATAAGACATTTCAAATCTATATCTGCTTGTGATTCTTACCTTTTCTCATAGGGTAGTTAAAGTTAGAGAGGTCTATTTTGGGGAAATATTTGCTCACTATAACATCATTTTTATGAACTTTATTGTAATTGTTAGTGTAATCTTAATGTTTTAAATACATGAGTCTTGAAACCATTTTAATTATATTTTCTATAAAAACTTTTTTTTGAGTGTTGTTCTTATTTTTAAATCATGTTTTATTTCATCTAATTTAAAAATTAATATTTTTCATTTTCCAACTTTTTTTAAAAATAGAAGTAAAAATGAGTGTAATTCTTATTTAAAGAAAACTTGTTTTCATATATTTTTAAACCTCACATTTTAAATAAACCATTTTACTTTTAAAATAATAAATATACTTATACTTGAAATTTATTGATTTTTCTGTCTTTATTAATATTTAAAGTCATATTTTAAAGTAAACATTTTCTCTTTTCAGTTAATTTAAATAAATTTATTATTTCTAAACATCAGTCATGTTTCTATTTTTCTTTTGTTGTAGCTGCACGTGTTAGAAGCATGGTTTATTTCCAGGTTGTATTACTCAGTATTTAAGAACAGGTGCATAGTAAAGCCATGTCTATTTTTAGTTTTCACGCTCAGATAGAATAACCCCATTGGTTGAGGGAAAGAAATCAAGTAAGTAACCTGGGTTTGAGAGTAAAAAGTTATGGGGTAGAAAGACCCAATCTTAGCAAGGCGCCATATTTTTTTGTAAAAGGGTGCCTGCTGAAATGTATAATCGAGTAGACGTATTTTGAACGATCGTAACACTATGTACGAATATATGTGCATACTGTGTATATTTAATGTATATTATGTATACTGTTTACATGTTTGACAAAACTGGTTTAACTGTAATTTAAAATTTGTGAAAATAAACTATTTACATGCTGAATCATTCTATGGAAAAGTTATTAGTATTTAGAAGATTGTAGCAAATGGAGTTCCCACTGTGGGTACGTAACATTACATACTCTTTAAAATCATTAATATACTCAAACTCAGCAGCTTTTTGAAATACTCGACTAATTCAACTTGAAAGAAAAAAAACCAAGCTCTAAGACCCCTATTAAATACCCATTTTAGTTAGTATAATGGGAACTTGGTACATGTGGTCTTGGGATAAGGTGTCAGACCTCTTTGCTGGGGGTTCGGGGTTCAATCCTCGGTCCCGGCATAAATTTATCTGATTGCCTTACCTTTCCTTTCCTTCACCTCTGACAAGGCGTGTATTAATTACAACTTCTGAATGTGTGTAATGCCAGGCCTACACTGTGGTTCGGATCCCATGTTAGACTGTAGGTCCTCCATTTCATCTCACAATCACCCTACCATTACACATTAGCGTAAGTGCATTAACCCAAAGGGGTAGTAAGACGCGGTGCTAATAATATGGTACATACTCATCAAACTGACTTGAGCATTTAACTTGTTAGAAGTTTTATAAACAAGTGTGAGTGTGTGTATAAATCAGGGAAAAACCTGAAATGGTGGTATGCTGCTCAGCACCTAAAACATAACCCTCACAAAAACAGTATTAACCATGAAAACCAAATCAAAGTTGATCTGACCTCATTTCCTCATTGATTAATCTTGGGTGTCGGGATGTGACAGGTTCTGCCAGAGTATCAAGCTCAGATCTCACAACAGGCTCGCACTAAGGAACAGAAGGCTGAGAAGAGTGCACTATCTAGGATATTCAGTCGGTATGACGTGGTGGAGACCTCGTACCATTTCCTCTCTCGTAGAATAGATTTGCATCTCTGTGATGACCCTGGAGGTAAGCCCATTGTTTGCTTTATACCAATTTTATTATTTTTAGACTGGTGACCTGGCGGTCTAGGGGTAAGGTGTCAGACTTCTATGCTGGCGGCCGGGGTTCAATCCTCGGTCCCGGCAAAGATTTACCTGATTACCAAACCCTTCCTTCACCTCTGACAAGACATCTTGTGAATGTGAGGAATGCCAGGTCTCCACCGTGGTTCGGATTCCACGTTAAACTGTAGGTCCTTCATTTCATCTCACAATCACCCTACTATTGCACATTAGCATAAGTGCGTATAACCCGAACGGGTAGTAAGACGCGGTGCTAATAATAATAATAATAATAATAATAATATTTTTAGATCTTTTACTTTAAATTATCTAAGTATTGCAACGAATGCCGAGCAGTCTAAGGCGTTAAACTCAGATTGCACTTGGTTGCCGTTGACTAGGTGGCTTGTGCTGTTAGATCTGGGAACAGTAATGGTGATTTTACCCACATGATTTTGACTTTTTTTTATCTTATTCTCTCACCAAGCTATTTAATTTGAATTTCTCCTTGGTTATCCTTAAGTGTAATCCGAAGAATACACTGTTAATAAACTTGTGCAATTTCATTTTTTAAATGAATTTTGTAACCATATAAAAATACTGTACTGTATAGGTCCTTACTATTTGCCATTTCTCATCCAAATGTTTCAAATTTTTACCAATTTCTTTGAGTACAGATAGGTAAAGTTCAGTTTTCACTTATTATTTTTGATGAATCTTGAATTCAAAGCTTAGAAAATTAAACTAGTCTTAAGACATTAATTATCTCACAAACATACTTATCAGTATAGTTTTTCTGGTTTTTATTTTTACACACACAAATTCTTGAGTTTCTATAGAAATAATAAATTTAAAAAAATAAAGATTGCAAAAATTTATCATAATATGGATACACATTAATTTGGTTTCAACTAAAGCTTTGGAACCTTTTCGTTAGTTTTCTCTTAAATTTATAATAATGAACAGAAGCTACAAGTAGCATTCACATTTACTATAAAATATAAACAAATGTCTGATTGAGCTTCTTAAGAATGCTTAAATCTGCCATAAAATTATAGTTAGTTGAAGTACTAGTCTCTAATTTTAAGCTCTTTTTTTTTTTAAAAAAAAAGGTCCTCCTGTGTGTCATATACAGGTTACTAAAGAGTATGTGGCACAACATTTTTAGAAAGCTGTAATCATCTTCATCAAATGCTATATACTTTAAAACTAAAGCTATTATATACAGTAACATTCTTGAGCACTCATTTGTCTAGTTAAATTTACAAACTTTACCACATAATATTTATCATGAATAAAAACTGACCCAGGCCACAGACTGGAATCAGTAAAGGATTTAACTATATAATATTTATCTGCATTTATTAAAAACTTGTTTTACTCAATAATTTATTTCCACAACTAACTGGATAACTTGTGGCAGAACTTTAAATGAAAGTATTTTCTTTGTTTGTAATTAATTATTTTTAGTAGGTCTCACACAATAATAATGTTGGCATTAACAAAAAAAAAGTAATATAAATATCCAAGTTCATTTTAGCTTCTGTTTAGCTATTGTGTTTGTTTAATTTTTAGTCATTTTGTTTCATAACAGTGGGCCGATCTTCCCATCCCGACTTGAAAGATGGAGGAGCACTTCAGATTAGTTTACAGCATTTTCAGGTAAACTTAACTTGTTATATATAGCCTGTTTACAAAGTGAGTACTTTTTTTTTTTCAAATCTTTGTTTTATGTGTCCTTAAAAATCTTTCCCGAGACAAATTAATCAGGAAATTAGATACAATACTATGCTTTAATCAAAAAATGAATTGAATTGTGGTTTTGTGTGTTCATTTACCACAGCGATACTGGAATCAGTTTGAAAGTTTTTTAGTTTAAAATTCTTGCTTTTAAATATTGTAATATTTTTTTAATATGATAAAACACTTTCACTGGTCTCAATATCACTATAGTCTATAAGTTAATGCATAAAAGAAGAGAAGAAATGGAGAGTAAAGGGATAAGTATGTTTGTTTCTACCTAGACCTAACCTAACTATCCTTTCAGTTTGGCTTCCTTCACTATCAACTACTTTACACTATTGTACAGTGTTTCTACACTATCTTATCACACATTGCCAAGCCATTAGACACTAATTTATTGAATTTGCAAAACAGTAATCTCCTTGAGTCTCCCAAAAGAATTAATCCACCATAAATAATTTTAAAGGAAAACAAAACCTATTATTTATCCACGATCCAAGTTGATGAAATTGAGGTTTTTTCCCCCCTAGGTGGACTACTACCCCTACCACCTGGCGGTGGGGGATCGCAAACACTGGCCCCGCTACCACGAAGGGGCATCACCCCATGCTCAGTGGTTGGAGCAAGCTCAAGTTGCCTTCAGGAATACGTTTCTAGACCTGTTGGACCAGGCGCGTATCCAGCACATCCCACTGGCACGTACCAACCCCAACAACCAGGTGGATAAGGAAAGCGCTCAGCCGCCACCACAGCAGGTCTCATACCACATTTCTTCAAAATACAGGTTTACTGTATTGTTTGAAACATAGACAGTGCACCCTCAGATAATATCTAACAAATCTTGTAACTTTGAGTATTGCATGTAGTTATATGTAGTTATATTTAGTTATATTTATATATATATATATATATATATATATATATATATATATATACAGCAAGGCCCCCATATCCACAGGTAATACACTCCTAGAGCTACCGTGGTACTTGAAATCAAACTATTATAATTAGAGATGGGTCGAATCCACTATTTCTCGAGTCCGAATTTATATTTTATTTTCGAATCTCGAATCCGAATCCTAGCACATTGCTAAAAATTTTAATGATCTACAAATAGACCCACATTACACAATGTAGGCCTAAGCTGTAAATTAAGGTTTATTTCAATCATGCTTTCAATTTTAATCAACCCCAACCACCCTTCGCAAAATACTGGTTAAAATCCTGCCAAATTAAACAATCTAGACTCATATTATTGTTTGGAAATCTAATCAATCAAAATTTGAGTGTCTTTAAGTTATTTTTAAAAGGGTTGATAGAATGAGTTAAATTTCTAAAAAAAACATGTAAAATAAACAAACAGATAAGGCCTAGTTACCTTTTGATAAACTTTAATCATCTTGAGGTATTATAATTAATTTTGATAAGAAAGCTAAAATAAAATACAAACAGATTTTAAAAAAAGAGACTAAAACAACATGCTTAACAATCAAACATACATTGAAAATAGTGAACTCAATAATGCTTAAGTCTGTATTATTATCATTATTCCTTATATATCTATTAACTATCTTCGCATAGAAAACAAATATATTCGATTCTTGCGATTTATCGATTTCTGTTAATGCATTCTATTTAAAACACGAACATAATTTCGACTCTTGTTATATGTTCATATTTTATTAGGCAAAACTGCGTTTGAATATTTTTACAATTACTTCAATAACATATTTGGAAAATATAATAAACTCTTAGTTAAAATCACTTTAAACACATATTATGAATTAACAAGTCGTTATTTGATTCTTAAAAATTCGATAACACATACTAAGTGATCAGATTACCTAAATTGATTTTAAACAAATAATTGATATGCAATATGTAGGCTGGTAGGTTTAGATAAACAGTCTTATATGTGTCTAACTGTTGACAGTATTTATTTTTCATGAAATCCAACAAAATATCTAACTTAGGGATCGCATGAAAT
Source organism: Timema shepardi (assembly GCA_902151425.1). Taxonomy (NCBI): domain Eukaryota; kingdom Metazoa; phylum Arthropoda; class Insecta; order Phasmatodea; family Timematidae; genus Timema; species Timema shepardi. The sequence goes on along the minus strand of CABFVX010000150.1, from coordinate 283,542 downwards.
AAATTGGGGCTCTTTGCATAGTTGTAGATATTTAAAACCAGTTGGGTAGTAAGAATTAAGTCATGTTTATTTAATCATCACGCTGGCCACTGCCGAGTAAACATATACGTCATGGTGGCTGACTTTGTATCGTGCGTGATGTGTTCTTATTTCTCTTTAAAAAAAGCCGTAATTTGTTTTACTTATTTCTAGTTTATTTCTAATTAAAGTTTTGATTTTCAGTTTTTGAAGAGCTTTAAGGTGTTCATTAAAATATTTAAAAGATTGTTCGTGAGGTGAAAGTTTCAGAAGTAAGCATGCGCTGAAACGGTTGAGTCCAAGTTTTTCATAGGTCTGGAAGGGAAGGGTATTAGGCACGATAAATTTTCAACACCCAACAATTATTATTATTTTTTTTAAATAAGATTTTACTCATGTATATCTCTTTTGTCCGACAAAATAATGATTACGGATTAAGTTGTGCTTTTCACGTAGGCCTAACTTAGTAATTTTTGAATTCAAAAATCAAAATATAATGCTTTGTTTATGAGGGGAAAGATTTGACCATCGAATCCAATAAAATACCGAATCCTCGAACCTCAAATACTTGTCAGGATTCGGTGGATTCGAGGGGCCCATCTCTAATTATAATACATGCATACATACATATAGTAAAGTTTAATTTATAAATTATTATTCATAGTAAAACATTAGCCACATTAAATTAGGTACATAATAATTACAGTCTACTTACTATTCTCCATTCTTCTTGTTACGAAGATCACATGACGATGATGATATAACGTGATCGTAATGTAACATAAATAAATACGGTAAAGTTTAATTGATAAACTATTCACAGTAGGACATTACCAATATTAAATAAATTACATTATAATGTCTACTATACATTACATTGTACTTACCATTTTCCGTTCTTTTTGTTGCGTCGTTCACATGACAATGATAACGGGTCATGGTGTAGGCATTGTGACTTATAAACAATTTTTCTTTATAACTGAAATTAATTAAAAATTTGACAACTCATAGCCGCGGATAACTGAAAACTCGAATACTGAATCAGTGGATACGAGGACATTACTGTATTGAAATAGTTTATAATCATTACAACAAATGGTGGTCTTTATTTCTAAACTTCAAAAACATTATTTAAAAATAAGTGTGCCTTGATACTTTAATAATGAAGTTTTAACTATAGGTCAAAATGACTGACAGAATAAAATGATCGAACCTTCTATAGCTACTACTGATACTACTTTTTACACATGTTCTAAGATACTTTTTGTTGTAGTTTATTGGTCATGTTTGTTATTTTGTTGTGACAAGCATTTAGTGTATTTGCTAAGATTGGAATATTGCGCTGCAGATCATGATTAAAAAAAAGTATTCATTAATGATTAAGA
>CABFVX010000150.1:221709-281990 GCA_902151425.1 Timema shepardi | reverse complement strand
TTCCCCCCCCCCCCCCCTCCTCTAAAAGCGATTGTATATTTAGGGTGTGGCCTATATTTGGGGGGAGAGTGTTATTTTCTGGGCATTACAATAATTTGATATTAATCAGTAATAGAGTACTAGTCTAAATGATGGTTTGAATTAGGAGGGATAGCCAGCACACTTACCTTGGTGATACTGAAGTAGAAATTGTTTAAATAGAACACTAAGAAAAACACAAACACATTTTTAAGGACAAGCTTTCACTGTCACAGACAGCTTCATCAGGTCAGAACATCAGTCTACTCTCTTGACCTGATGAAGCTGTTTGTGACAGTGAAAGCTCATCCTTAAAAATGTGTTTGTGTGTTTTTTAGTGTTCTATCCAAACAATTTCTACTCCAGTATCACCAAGGTAAGTGTGATGGCTATCCCTCCTAATTTAAATCAAAATTATTAATCAAAAGCTTTGGTGGCTTCATAAAGAATTCACTAGTGTTTTGTAGTGTTTGTCTAGTGTTTGAAATTCTCCTCTTATCATCACACATTGCTAATTTGTTTTTTTATGACTATTTTATTCAGTTACTATGAATTCACTACCGTTTCTTCTTTTCTAGTTTTATGTAATTCTGGAGTCACTAAAGCTGTCGATAAGGTTGTCAAAATAAACATAGAGGGGAAAGTCAAATTTACAACGAGGTTTATGTTTTTAAATTATAGTATTAAAAAAAACTAACACACTCGTTTTTTTCTTCTTTTGGTTGTCCAAAAATCATGCGAGGCTTAACCAAAAGCAATTGCCTAGCAATGTGCCTAGCAAAATAATTAACATTAAAAAATAAATCTATTTTTTCGAATTTGTTAATCTCAAATATCCATAATGATTTAGGGGATTCAAAGATTTGAAGGATGTATTGTTAGTTTTAAATAAAATTTTATTGTAATTAAATTTAGTAAAACTACAAATTATATGTGGATTTGTGCTTCTTATCTAAAATATTTCTAAGCTACAAACTTAAATCCTTTGTTTTTATTTATCCACGCTCCTTAGTTCAACATTAATAAAAGAAACAAATTTCTTCTATTGAGAAAATAACACAGTTATCTTGTATAATGTAGAGAAAAAAATCTACTCTAACTGTATCCCTGTGTGAATGCTATGAATTTGTGTTGCTTTGCAGGAATCCATCCCGAAGAAACCGTCCCAACCCCCCCATTCACCTATTGGAAACCCTGTGAAAACCTACGTACTGACGCAGCTGGCCAAGTTGATGACGACTTGTGTCATTCTCAGAATACAAGACTTCACACTCTACCAAGTGACCACCTCCAAACGCAAGCAAGCTCCAAGAGAACTATTAACTGGTATGCCAGGGATAATTTTTACAGTGAATTTCATTTTGGTTAGTAGTATGATTGTCTTGACACAAACAACATTTTTATTGCGTCATTGAAAGTGTTGCAGTATAAATAATCAAATTATTAATTTTATCTATAAATGGCTGAGGCTATGTGGTATTTGAAATAACTTAATTTACGTGAAGATATAATATTAATTATTTATTAAAATCTATAGTAAATGCTAGGAGTGACTTGCTGGGAGTTTCTTGCTTGAGAGTTGTTCTATAGGTGTGTAAAAGACCTACTACGGAGAACAGAAGTGCCCATGAAGTGTAAGGAGTGCTGTACAGGGCATAATTTGTACGTTTAGTTATATCATATAATTAGAAACATACATTGGTTGTAAGAGACAAGGAGGATGGAGGACATAGGAATGAAGTTTGTGAGGATCATGTTAGCTGTCAAAAGGAGGAACAAGATTAGGAATGGAGTTATCTGGGAAAGAGTGGGGGTACAGGGAGTACATGAGATAGTAGAGGAAGCAAGGATGAGATGGTATGGGCATGTTATGATGATGGAAACGGAGACAATACCAAAGAGAATGATGGAGATGAATTATATAGAAAAATAACCACAAGGGAGACAAAGAAAGATATGGGAGGAACAGATAACAGAAAGCGCGAAAGTGTGAGGAGAAAAATAGTAGTGATTAAAGGTGGAAGAATGGGAGAAAGATAGTGGAAGATGGAGGCATTTTACTAAACTGACCAGACCTCAGGCTGGAAACGGTTGACAACGACATACCTATTTTATTTGTTCTGAAACTATTTTGGAATCCATGAGAGAATTACTATTATTTTACATAAATATTAATGCCTCTATTACTTTACTGATGATTATTGATTTCAAATCCAAATATCATTAAAATTAAAACCTAGCACAAATTAATCACATGCAATATTATTATTAGTTACGATCCTCATCAAATTTATTCAGTTTCATTATGCTTGTGATTTTATTTTTAAAAAAATTTAAAAGTTTTTTTAACCAAGCTAACTTGTTTCAGGGGACAGGCAAAGGTTCTCCATGCCTGAGGACATAACGATTCTTCACGCCGAGTTCACTTACTATTATTATCCTGGTGATATTCCCTTTCCTCGTGAGTACTGCAGTCATTTTGTTTTTAAATAATTAATTTGATAACTTTATATATAAACAATTAAGTAAAGATCCGATTCATTGGCCAAACAATCTAAGACATCACTCTCAAGTTAGACAGGCCTGCTAATCACGAGAAGATCACTGACTCGAATATTATATACTTTAGATTAGAATATTATGTTTGAATTTAATCCGATAAGATTAAAGGTTTCAAATCTGAATCAAAGATTTTACAGTGAAAAGTTTTTGAATTGTTGATTTTTTAGTGGAGAAAGTTTCAATAAAATATGATTTGAAGATTTCATAGTGAAAAGGTTTTTAATTTGATACGAAATGAAGATTTAATAATAAAACTGTTTAAAATAAAGTTCAAATCACATATTAAGCTAAATTGTATTTATTTTTGAATTTAGTTAAAAAACAATCATAGTAACACAAACTTGTGTCCAAATAATGAATATACTATACATTTCACATATATGTGTGTGTGTGTTTGAGGGGGTTGGAGGGGTGTTCACTCTGGATTTTCATTTTATCCTATTTGCTCTAAACTTCTTTCCTCATAGCTAAGTTATTAAGAAACCATGCAATAGACATATATTTAAAAAAATACACTTGCTAACCGTTACAACTGTCTTTAATATATATATAAAAAAAAAATTTAATCTGGATTAAGTAAAGTTCTTGTTTACTTGTCTAGATATTTTGTGAAAACCGTGTAGAAACACTGTACAATGATTTAAAGTAAGGGTCTCTTCTTAATTCACTCTACACACTTCTTTTCACTCACACAATTATACATTGTTTTTAAATTTCTAGGGAAACACCCTTTGAAAAATAACTTTCCAAATTTATTAAGCATGTAGCTCAATTTTTTTTGTCTGGGTCCAGCTTTTTATTTCTGCGCAGAGCGGAAACGTGTTTAGTTGTCGGGTCTATGTCTGGTTACTGTTCATCTCTTGTTCATAACACTTTAATAGAGACTTGTTCCTATAGTTGATAACACTCTATTTGACATCATGCTATGAAGTTTATTACACGCCTCAATTACACAATACATTTAAGAACACTTAGACACATTTTCCAGCAAGAGATACTCGATCACTTGACTAAATGAGGCTAGTCTTGAGTTCACCTCTGACCTGAGACGTTAGCTGTGCAAGTTAGACTATACACTAACTTTGGTGAACTATATCACACGATAACACCGCCGGCTTGGATCGCCCAAGTACAGGCTTCAATTTGTCTATAGTAAGAACACTTTTAGATATTCATCGCTGTAACAGTATTTGTGATCTCATAACAAGGTCGCTCTCAGCCCTGGCGGTACAACTAGCTTACCTCGATCCTCGCGATCGTAAGACCATTTCCGGCCTATGCCTCAATCAAACTGTTCTCACTCAGACCCTCTTGTGTCTCACGAGGTCTGCCCAGACTATGTTTTCTTGCCAGATCACGTGATTGAGACTCATGTCAGGCACTTGACAGATATTCAGTTAACTTAATCATATCCTCTTCAACCCTTTTGATTTAAAACCTAGTTTTTCCACAAAACTCATCTCATCTTTAACCCCTTTGATTTAAAAGTAGAAATAATCCCAGTTTTAATAGTCTCTTACCCTCTTAAACCCATTTGTTTTAAACCTCTAGTTTTACCACAGACTCATACCCTCTTAAACTGTTATTTTCAGTGCCCGCCGCCAAGTTCTACATTCAGGTGAACCCGGTGCAGGTTAAATATGACACATTCAGCTGTCTGTGGCTCAATTCCTTCCTTCTAGCTTTGCAACAGTCTTTGCTTTCTACCAGAACCCAGCAAGGAGAGTCCTTGGGCTATGTAGACATCAAGCTGGAAGCCATCATGCCTCGAGTGAGCTCATACTTTCATAACAGAAAAAAATAACATATAATGGAGAAACGTGAAAACACTTAACACATATTTACACAAATTTCAATATTTTGATGCTTCCATTGCATCTTCCTCAGTAAGTAGTAGTATTATGTAAATATGTGTTAGAGTTTTTACTTTTATTTGTGGTTTGTTTTTCTACAATTCTATCATATTTATTGGTTGTGAATTTATTATATTTTGCTTAATGCACTTTTTCCCTTATATAAAATGGAGAAATGAAAATTAGTAAAGAGTGTCAAATAAACCTCATGTTTCTATCCACCTTTCTTATACCTTCTTCCAAATATAATTAGAGATTACTTTGAACAACTAATTATTTGGCAGCGTAAATAATTTTAAATAGCTAGTAAAAATTTTAACTAGCAATAACAATATTAAATTGGAAATTAGGAAAATAAAAGATTTAGGCAATGCATACTATTACTCGGTCAGTAATTTGTTGACTTCTCGCCTGCTTTCAAGGAATGTAAATCTTTGAATATACAAAACAATAATTTTACCGGTTGCTTTCTATGCGTGTGAAACGTTGTTTCTTACCTTACATGATGAAAAGACATTTAAGATGTTAAAAAAATCTTCTTTGCTAGATTTTTCTCTCCCGCATCTCCAATTCCCAACCCTCACACTTCATTGGCACAAAACACATCCCAACAAGTAGAGAGAAGAGTAAACAATTAGTCATTCATCACCATCCACACAATGCAAGTCAAAGAAATAACCTTTTTCAAGGATCTCAAAATTGTTAGCCTAATAATGAGCCTGTCTATTTAAAACTTGAAAATCGGTATATTTACAAATTCCTACTAACAACCTAATGTTTTATTTTCAGATAATATTTGAAAGCACTACAGAACATTCTAGTCAAAAGGACAGGCCTAAGTCCCTCCACTTCCAGGTGTCACGAGCTTCCATTACTAATGTTCGCAGCATGGAGCGCAGCTCGCGGGCAGACCTTGCCAAATGTATTGAGAATTACCAAATGGGCTCCCTTTTCTTTGGTGTAGACTTCCCAGCACAACCTGGTGACTTTCATGTGGTCACAGACAAGTTCCTTAAGCATGTGTCTGGTGAGTTGATGCCATGTCGTCTGCCCAAGACTAATTACAATATTTTTTATGCTTATCAAAATATTTTATTTACTATTTAAACGAACTAATTTAAACTTGCTTCAGTGGCTGCATGGTCTAAGGTGTCACACCCACAATGGACTAAATACTGATGACAGGAAGATTGAGATTCTAATCTCGCCTGGGTGTACTGAGGGAGGTTTTCCCTAAATGGGTTTTCACTATCCTTCCACACAAATGTGGGTACACTTACTCTAAATTCAACCACCTTCATCCTTAACTTTATCAACTGAATCCTGAATTTGCATTACCTTCCAGAGTATCTCTCTCATTGTTTCAATCAAATTATTTTTTAAAAGTGCTGGGTGTAATTTAATGATATTTGGGTTTATATATGTCCAGGTAGTGACAACATTCGACCCACGCCTGTGCTTTCTGCGACAACAATTATAGAACTTATAAAGCAGATGGACCGCACATTGCTGTGGACAGAAGCCAGGGATGTTTGGTGCATTCACTTGGAGCCTGTGTGGGGCGACTTTATGGGTGCCACATCTGTGGGGCCCAATCAACCGGTCCCCTTCCTTGACGCATTCCCCCTCACGCTTTGGGTGAACCTCAATCTTAACACCAATGGAGGTAATTCATCTTGACACAATACTATTCTATATTCTCTTGGCATTTTTACATGAATTTTATTATTGGTTTATTTAATGTTTAGTGTAGGACCAATATTTTTGCTTCAGATTCAAAACTATTTGTCTTCACTTTTTGAATTATATTATTATTATTAGCACCGCGTCTTACTACCCATTCGGGTTGTACGCACTTACGCTAATGAGTAATGGTAGTGTGGTTGTGAGATAAAATGGAGGACCTACAGTTTAACGTGGAATCCAAACCACGGTGGAGGCCTGGCGCTCCCCACATTCACAAGATGTCTTGTCAGAGGTGAAGGAAGGGTTTGGTAATCAGATAAATCTGTACTGAGACCGAGGATTGAACCCCGGCCGCCAGCACAGAAGTCTGACACCTTACCCCTAGACCGCCAGGTCACCTGAATTATATTATTGATCTTGGCCTTACATTGCAGGCATGATTGTTAAGTCACTGCCTTAAAGCATTACACAGCCAATAACCATCTCTGAGAGACTTTACTGTGTAAGATCTGTGTGCTTTTTAAATGTCTTGTCATATTTTCATTAGAAGGGTCTCTTTGAATATGTCCAAAGAAGAGGAGGATTTGTCAAATGAATTTGCAAAAGACACGTGCGGAGGCAGTTTAGTTACCATGATCAAAAGTTGATTCAAAGATTTCTTGTGATGTACTACAATGTTCTGATCAACAAAAAGAACAAACCTTAAGAAAAATAATCTGGCCACAATGACAATGTTTTCATATAAGTGTTAATTTAGTTAACAATGTATGAAAAGTGTGTTTTACATTTAACTTGGTGTGGAGAAATAAATAATATATACCATACTCATTTTGGGACAAGTCCAGAATACAATAGCATCACTTTGATTAATAATGGAGTCATTTTTTAACTTTATGAAAAAAATATTAAATATCACTGTCTGCTCACCATCATACGCTAGTAACCTAATGTTGGTGTATAAATTATTGTGTATCCAGAAGCAATGCTACCGTTTTCTGGACTTAATTTTTTTTAATGAATATTAACTCAACTCATATTGATGTAAATAATATAACTTTTTGAGAAAAATAACACCGCTTTTAGCCTAAAGAAAACCTCATGTTTGCATGTCTTCACCTATAAAATAACACCTATAATTTACTTGTACTAATATTTTATCACTGTTAACAGTATAGAAAGTTTATATTTTCTAAAAGGCTCTTCCTATGAAAGTTGGACTTTAATAGTTTTAACATGATGTAAAACAAGAAAGGTGTGAGTAATTCAGGATTCATTACATTATTATTATTGTTAGTTGTGTTTGTTTAGCAATGAGGTGGCCTAATGGCTAAGTTGCTATAATTTTTTTTTATCATTAAACCTTCAGTTTGTTTGGTAGTCTAAATAAACAAAAATGGTTAATGTCAATAATAGGAGCCACAATTATATATAGATTTTAATTATAAATCCAAAATATGACCACATTTTCATAATTGTTACTATGATTCCTGACACTATTATGAAAATTTCCATTGTTGTTTCTTCAAAGCTAGCATAAGCAGCGACCCAAGTGTTTCAACGGCAGATATCCATGCGCTCACTCACGTGACTACTCTGGTCAGCGTCCAATTAAACCACTACCAATTCCTGTTCCTTCTACGCCTCTCAGAAGATGTGGCTGAGCTCGCCACCTTCCTTTCGCTTGATTCCAACAGGATCCTACAGAGGGAGGGCGGAAGCTCTATGTCTGTTGGTGCGATACTGCCACAGGTAGATTGAGAACAAATGCTAGCTTAACCTCAAAAAGCTTTTTGTATGCTGTATAGCTAATTATGTACATCCATATAAAAATCAATATTGTCCTAGATTTTAATTTAGATTAGGACCTTTGAAGCCCTTGAGTTCTTAATTATATTTAAGATTTAAGGATTTGAGAAAATATTAGATTGCTTATAAATTTCAAGTTAGGATAATTTTTTATATAGCTTTTATACTGCTTATCAGTGGTTTAAACAAGAGATCGGTAACTGGTTGATCACGATCGAACAGTCGATCCTTGAGTCTTTTAAACATGCAAATATGTCGAGTACTTTTAAAAAATATTTGAGTGTGACAAAAATATTTTTGATTGGTCTTAACCCATAATGTTATGAGAAATTTAATTAGTTTAATATGAAATGTATATTATATTTTTTTATATAAATGTGTGGACAGAAGTAACTGAGTGAAGATTGGGTTTTTGGAATAAATATAAACTGTATAGAACAAAAAATCAAGAACTTTGATAATCTTATTGGTCGATCGGAGTATATAAAGGGCAACTTATAGCTTAGACTACTACAATGGGACAAATACATTAAGTAGACCCAGTGCTGTTTACTTCTTAACTGGATGTACGGATGTTATAATGTATGCAATACAACAGATTTATTTATTTTTTCTATAAAAAACTTAAGAATTAATGTTATAAATTAAACCTTTTTTGTTTATCAAGTTTGTTATTTTGTAAGCTCATACTAACACTTTCCTCTGTTTTGTCTAGATCTAAAATTAGGTTGAAGGTTTTCTTCTACTGTACACCTCCATCTTTTCTCAGGCTGACCACGCTATGATTTACCTTCTGGATATCAATTCTAAACAAAATTCTCACCAGCCTCATTCTGTTTTTGCTAAATGTGCCAGCCAATCCTGAGCCACTTTCTTTTGTTTTATCTTTGATAATGGAATGGTTATTCCTTACCCATAGGTCTTTTATCCTAATAGCTTTTGGCTATATTAATCTAATGAGTTACTGTTGATTCACACGCTCGCCGAAAATATATAGCAGAACCGAGTATCCGCTCTGCCTAGTAAACGCAGCAGTTCATGCACTCGCGGAAAGTTGAGAATGTCTGTTTACCCATGATGCATTGAGATGACGATTTAAAATCAGCTGATTGCCTCCATTTTTGTTTGTGTTGATAACCTGTAAAACTGATTATGGAAAGAAAAAGGAAAATAGCACTGCTTGCAGCTTTATGCATTGAAGAAGAACAATGTGTGAACACTAGATATTCACTAGTCTTTCTTTCAATCTTTCTTTTAATTCATCGGTTTTTAGAGTCGACATTGTTTACTTTCCGTAACAGATGGCGCGTGGTTGAATGTTGGCGCATGCGCTGATTGGTTCTTCTACGCCGATTTTCAAGGAGAAGCGTGGCCAAAGCTGAAATTATTTCTACAAATGCAGAACTTTGTACGCAGATCGCGCTGATTTCTTTCGATTGGCTTAAGCGGTCATCACGTGACGCATTTCGGCTCTGCGCTTGTTCTTCGGCGAACGTGTGAATCCACACTTACTGAAGGCATCGATTTAAGAATACTTGCTACTTTACAAGCTTCTTTTTTATTATTTACAAATAAATTGTAGTCATATAAAATAGATTTTCAACGTTCTCTCATTTATTTTTCTTTTATAAGTTAATTAATTTGAAATCTTCAATCCATCCGTGAATAAAAGTTTTTTTATTAATTGCCTTTTTTTCCCCATTGTTAATTGATATTCATGTGGATAGCAATTTTTTTTATTGCTAACACAAACTTTAACCCAACTTTCTAAACACAAAAGTCATGATAACTGCTTCAACTCTTGAGTTACCTCGGATTTGAAACAACTTTTCACATTACTTCACTGCTTGTTGAGAAACGAACCAAATACATTTCATCCTAAACCTGTAACTGATATGTATGAATTATCCTGTTATATTAATATTTCATTGACTGTGTTATATTTCTTTTATTTTACCTCTTTTAATTTTATCATATTTTCTTTTAACTTATCATCTTGAGCCTACAGAGTATATGGCTTTCACAAATTAGAATTTTAATGGCATATTAAACCTGGAATTGGTATTTAGCATTATGTTGTATTAGGTTATTTACATATATGTAACCTAAGCTTGAATTTGAGGATTCAATCTTTATTTATATTTTGATCTCATATTTTATTACAAATCTGTTTTTAAATGCTTGGCTAAGGGAAAAAATCTTTTGTTTTTGAATATGATTTTCACATAAACAATAAAGAAGAGGAAAATGTCTTTAGATTGCTGTATTATCAATTTAATGAAGTCACAATATTTCATCAGGTTGAAGTTACTCTCGTGATGCCTTCTCAATCCCCTGGTAAAGAATATGTGGGTGGTGACTTGGAGTCAATGCTTCCGGACTCGTCGAGCATCCCTGAAGAACTGATGGCGAGTGGGACAGTGTCTCAACTTGCCAAGAAGTGTGACACTCCTGTTAGTGAAATGTCTTCCCTCTCCATGGAATTGTCCTGCCCGGACCTGCGTCAGTCACCAGCGGTGAGCTATTATCATTATCACCACCACCAACCTCTCCCCCACGATCCAGTCTTCTCTTCTCTCCATCACACTCCTATGCACGCCTTTCAGATTCGTGTCCCTTGGTCTTCCTCTTGGCCCCCTGTCCTCCACTTCAATATACAGTTTTCTATGCTTAATAATTTCAACAGGTTGCTGAATATTTGTCAAGAGCATCGCAATATCTTATTTGGTATCTTCTCTCCATTTTCCTCACATGGCCATACCGTCTTAGGTGTGACTTCTCTATCCTGTATTTCACTGGTTCCTCCTCCTTAACTATCCCTTTCACCCCCTCATTTCCCATCCTATCCATCTTGTCACTCTTATAGCGGGTACTTCTCCAAAATTTTGATTCTGCTTCTTTCCTTTTCCTTAATTACCCAAGTTTTCACTGAGTTTGTCAATATTGGTACTAACTAAATTCAGAGTTTTCAGAAAAAAATTGAAAATTTTGAATACTCAGGTTTTATGAGTTTTGTAAAAATCAAGTTAGAGCTGCTACTTTAACTCAACTTGAACTCGAATTTTTTAGTATACACACATCCCTACAAATTATACTGCAGACACTTCTGAAAAAAGCTTTTGTTTGCCCCCCTCTCTCACCTATTTATCTTATTTTTCTACCACTCTCCTCCATACTATGCATATCCCTTTTATAGCCCCACTTTGCCTATACTTTTGGTCACACAGTTTGAAGTGTCAAGCTTGATGGGAAGGTTGAAGTTTGAATCTCTAGTAGTGAAGTAGAGCTAATATGGATAGTTTTTCCAAGCTGTAAAAATGATGGAATGTATTCTAACAAAATCTTTTAACATATATTAGTTACTATTTCTATTATCTATAATTCTATTTTATTTTTCTCCCATATTGATTATCTTCTCAAGATTCAGATTCAAATTGGTGGTCTAGGGGTAAGGTGTCAGACTTCTGTGCTGGCGGCCGGGGTTCAATCCTCGGTCCCGGCACAGATTTATCTGATTACCAAAGCCTTCCTTCACCTCTGACGACATCTTGTGAATGTGGGGAATGCCAGGCCTCCACCGTGGTTCGGATTCCACGTTAAACTGTAGGTTCTCCATTTCATATCACAATCACCCTACCATTACACATTAGCGTAAGTGCGTATAACCCGAATGGGTAGTAAGACGCGGTGCTAATAATAATAATAAATTGGAGCTACAGGATTTGTAAGTAAAATAAGGATTGGGTTAGTTAGGTAATAGATTTGATCCAACACTATGGGTCCATTAGTAAATAATAAAGAAGAAACTAAACCAAGTCACAATCTTAAATCACAGCTGCAAGCACCCAATCAATTTGTAGTATTAACAGACTTGTGACAGCTTCACAACAACACCTGTTTTCTCAAGTATTGAAAAAATAACGACATGCCTTGTTGTTTCATTGTTACAGCTGAAAGCGGCCAATGGTCCCATACCATTCACTAACATGGCAGGTTTGCCCAGCAACCTCAACGCGGGTTTTTCCAGCATGAAGAAAGGGCTTAGTAGTTTGATGACATCACTGGACTCTGCCCTCAAAACGTCTGACGATGATACAGTAAGGTTTTTATTTCTCAAACAACCTGATAATATCTGTTGCAAATAGTGGCTTCTTTTTCACAGTGGTTTTATGATGGTTCCATGTGCGTTGGTTGTTACTATCTAGGATATCCTGATTAGAATATATTTGAAACACTTTTTTTTTATCTAATTAAGCTTGACTTAATTTCACCGAACAAGATTTGAAATAAACCTCATATTAAACTTAGAGCAAGTGCCTTGTTCTTAAATACCATAACTGTAATCAAAATTTTGTTTATAAAGTATGTATTTGCAATTTCTATCCAATTTGCTTTCACCTGCTTTGGTGGTCGCATGGTCTAAGATGCTACTCTTGCTATATTTTAGACTGTTAATGATTGGGAGATCATGGCTCATTATCTATTGGGTGTACTGAGGGTGGATTTTCTTAAATAGTTTCCCATTCTCTCTCTACACATATGTGGGTACACTTCCCCTAAATTCAACCTTCCTCATCCTAAAAATTAGTAGCATAATTAGTACTTTAGTGAAAAACTTGAATGGGTAATAAAACACATTGCTAAATAATTGCTTTTATTTTAATCTGCTATCCATACTCTTAATTATCTTTTTAAATAATAAAAACTGTTAAATTTTGTATGTTAATTTGTAATGCCTGCTTCATTAGCTTGAAATGCAGTTTCTTCACCGATTAAAAGCCCATCTTTTCCCACTTATTCATTCCAATAATATTCACATATTAGCTGGAATTTAAAGTAGGAGGAATTATTGAGATAAATGACTATTGGTAGGTGTAGGACACTTGGAGTGTTATGTTACACTAGTTATTTGTTACGTGACCATGCGGACGGAGTCACATGTTTACTTTGTTTTATACGAAAGTAAATCTTTTAAATTCCATTTGAGTCTCACTCTTATAGTTGCTCACTTGAATATTATCTCATATTTTGATTAGTTTGAACAATTTTAGTATATTTTAATACATTTGTATTGTCTATTTAAGTTTTTCTTCTTTTTACAGCAGTTGTATTATGACTATTTATCGTCCTCCGTGGGGAATTTATTATGTTTTTTAAAGGCGCTAATGATGATTTTGTGTTTACCTGCCTCAAAACTCCAATAATAAGTAGTTTTAAGTACTTGCTTCTATAAAAAAATTGTGACACTATCTCCTATTATTTTAAATATTGTAATTTTTAATTTATTTACTGGTTCTTATGTGTCTCCAGTTGTCCTTGCGCAGTGACGCATCTTCCGACAGTGAAAACTATGTGGTGGTAAACATGGCAGCAGAGGAGCGCAATGTGGATGCCATGTTTCGAGTAGAATCACAAGCTGCACTCGAAGTGGCGAGTGAAGTCGTGGAAGAGGGATTGCCACTGAGCACACCCAGTGAGCGCTCTGTTGAGAGTTCCTGCAAACGGAAAGATTTGGTCAGTCATCTGCGGAATAGCTCCACTCGTTGTGACTTTGTGGATGAGGGATAAGGCTGTAGATGACAACTCTTAGGAGCTTGTATTTCTTTATATTGTTTTAATGTTGTATCATTTAAACTTTTTGTGCTATTTTGTGTGTTGGCACCGAATATTTGTGTTTGGTGGTTATTTGAGGTCTGTGTGTATTTTTATGGTTGTCTCACATGCTTGCCGTTTGCATCTCGGTTTGCAAGCAATGCTATAGGGTTGACTTCTCATTGCCATGGTCACTCTCTGGTTGCGCTTTGTTCTAATATCAATCTTGAACAATAATTATATCTTTGTTTTCTACTCAATTTTTGTGCATTTGTATTGTAGGTATCATACAAACAGTCAGTGTATGGTGTACACACATATTCTATGTAACACCGACAAACTATACGGTCCACTTCAGTACCAAACATTTGGTTCATCCAAGTCAAATATGAAACTTCTTCACACCTTTTAACTTTCTTGTGTTAAATTTTTAACAGTCTCATATCTCCTAGTTGTAAAATAATTTGAATGTTTTATTGTTTGTTTACACTCATTCTAAGGCCTAAAACAGTTGGTGGTGTATTTTATTATTGCCATTACGCTAGTTTACTGGCCCACAATTATACTTAATTGTGTTGAATCTGTAGTTGACCTCTTCCCTTTATACCTGTATTGGTATTTATCCGTGCACATTTTCGTAGTAATGTTTGAAAGAAAGTTTTCTCTCTTATATTGGTGGCTACAACTAAAAATTAGATACTTTATAATACACAAAAGCATGCCTATACCAAATTGGAACTATTAAATTAGGTGTTGCTTGTTGGTTTGCATTCAATACAGCCAACTAAATAAATAAAACTTTGTTGTTTTATTTTAAAACTTTTTGTGTTTATTTTGCAAGTATAAAGTTAAGTAATCTTACAATTCCCAATATTTTACTGGATACTGCTTTAATCGACCTTACACCAGCCGCATGGTCTATTAAAGGTGTAGAAACGTTTAGCTAAGGCAAGTGAGAACCTATTCTATTCTACAGGTGTGTAAGAGACCTACTATGGAAAAGAGAAGTGCCCCTAAAGTGTAAGGAAGTGCTGTATAGAGCATAATTCATACCCATAGTAACATATGCTGTAGAAACTTGGACTTTGGATAAAAGAGAAACAAGGAAAGTGGAGGCCATGAGAATTAAATTTTTGAGGGGCATTCTAGCTGACATCAGAAGAATGAATGAATAATGAAGATATAAGGATCAGAGTTGGGTTACAGGGGCTACATGAAATAGTAGAGGAAGCTAGGATGAGATAGTATGGACATGTAATGAGGATAGAAGGGGAAAGGATTCCAAGAAAATTAATGGATATGAAGTATGTAAAGAAGAGACCATAAGGAAGAGATGGGAGGAACAGATAGCAGAAAGTTTGCAAGTGAGAGGAGGAGAGTGGAAGAGAGTGCTGGAGGAATAATGGTGGAAGGACAGAGGGAGATGGAGGAGTGAGAACCTAAGATTACAATTGTTGTGCGCTATTTATAGCTACTTGTTGCTATCTCAAGGTCTTGGGCGAAGCTTAATAAACCGATCACCTAACTGTGCATTTAAACTGTCATAACTGAAGAATTGACATATACTCATATAAAGCAAATTTTTGACTTTGATGAAGCCTACTGCTATACATTGTCTAACTTGGATCGAGCTAACTTTACTAAATGTCCTGACATCTCAGCGTAACAACAACTTACAATACATGACTATTCTTGCCATTCATATACTACAGAGGTTGAACATAAGAATCGGAATCAATAAAAACTGTTATTGTGACATTTCTAGTTTTGAAGCCAAGTTTAGCTTTGCGCACCCTATGATCCATGATTCTGTCTGGTCCACAGACCATTTGAAACACCATACACTGTGGCCCAATTAATCTTTTTATAAAGCTGTAGAAAATATGCACCATTAGGTGTAAGACATTTGGAAATTGGTCATTGCTGGGATAAATCTAAAGTGAAGTTGGTGTAAAAAATTTGTACATTTTACTTACTAGAGATTGATTCCCAAAAGTTGTTAAGTTTGCACACCAAATATTTGCAATATTTGACAGCACATAAGAACGTGAACAGTTGTTTTCTCATATGTAAAGGAACAAACATATTCATAATTTCATACAGGCTCACAATTATAATCAATTTTCTTGCCTTCAATGATAGGTTTAAAAAAGCCTTACACTCACTCAAATTCTTGATTAAAAAAAGTTTCAAAATTATTTGAGGATAAAAAATATATATTTTTATGTTAACAATGATGTAAAAACTTAGTTTAATTTCTTTATATGGTGAAAATATTGAATTTGTTGAAATGCGACCCCTTGATGTAGCTAACGTTGGGTGTGTTTTGAATGTTATATGAATGTTTACAAATGGGTAAAGGTTTATTGTGTGCTGTTGTAAGGGTGAATAGGATAGGGTGATAGGATTGTATAGCTGAGGTGAAAAGTGGAAAGTTGGTGGTGGCAAGAATGTCCATTAGTCACGGTTGAACAGAGGGTAGGAATGTGATTGGGAAATGCTAGGTTGGAAAGGCTGTGGGGCGGGTTGAGCGCTAGGGTGCGGCTCGAGGACACTCGAAGAAAAGGACAGCAAGGGTGCGGACGTGTTGGGTAGCGAGTCTCATAAAACGTTAATAAGTTCATGGCTATATATATATAGAGTTGAATTATTGTTAATTATAGTAAAAATGTTAATTAACCTTTGTCTGCTTGTTTTTATTAAAGCAACAATGCAAGGAATACAGTGACCACGTGCCTATTACTATATCATATAACTAATATCAGACACCCCTAAGTAATCTAATAAATAATAAAGCTGAGACACAACACCATTCATTATTTTAAATTTTCACGTTGGCTCTTTTGAACAAACGAGTTTGACACAACTGCTTATGGCTCTTCAACCACTAATGCGAGCAAAAAGCTACTGTATGTTTATTGACTATATCATTTTTAAAGAACTAAATATTTTTAATAACGTTATAGTTATAATAAGATATAAGAATAATAAGTTTGAGCTTGTATTTACAAGAAAATATTGCATGTCACAGATAGACTTAATTTAAAACTTTTCTTCATATTTTTTTTTACAACTTCTCTGCTTTACTTTCCCTTAATATTAATTAGGGATGTTTGAGAACCACTTTTTCAATTCAAGACAAGAATATCGAAACATGAGAACTAGACGAGATTTCTGAAAGTACAAAAATGTAAATCAGATTTATTAAAATAAATCTATATTTTATAGAATGCTAAAATTCCTTTTGACATTTGGGCTGGAGCTTGCTTTGGATTATCTTATAGTTAATTCGAATACTAGAAATTTAACTAATATGAATTTTAAATGAAATTAATAAAATAGTGATAGTTGCAATGTATATCATTTATAATTTAATTTTATAGTGTTACAGTTTATATTATCAAAGTTTGATGGTGAAAAAGTGCAGCCTATTTTCAGGTCCTTACAGTATTATTAGAAATAATAAATTGTCAGTTTGTTTTGTAAATTTATTAGAGAAGTTATTTGCTTTTTCATTTTTTTCAAATTTCTCAAATTTTCAAGGTTAGTTTATAAAGTTAAAGACTAGATAGATATACTTTTTTCTTGTCTCAATCGAGATATTTTTTTCTCATCTTGATTGAGACATTTTCGAGTCTTGCACATCCCTAGTATTAATTTAAACATAAGGTTATGTTTAAGGTTTTGCCTTAACTTTGCTTCCCATTTTTTCTAAATTTTTTTTGCCAAGTTAGCTCAATTTCATGTGTTCCAGGTGTCCATGTCGACATTCAAATTGAGCAAGGTGGAAGTGAGTCATCAGTCGCGTGGTATGGCATCTTCCATCGCTGTACAGGTATCTGGCGTCACCGTCGGCGAATGTGGGTCCATTCCCTGGGACGAGTTTCAGGTACAAAAATTGGTTCATTGTGGTTGGTGCATTATTTTTGTAAAGCTTTTTTCATAATCTTATTTAAATATTTTGCACATCGAGTGAACAATTATGCACTTTTATTTTATATATATGGTGAAGGGGGTGTACAGTTTAAATAAAATATTGTATCAATTTTATATTTGTACAGGGCTGGACTGGGAAACTTAAAGCCGTTCTGAAAATGTTATAATACCATTCTTCTCTGTTGTAAATTAAATATAGTCACTAATAACAAGTTTATTATTTTAAACACATTGCCATTTTAATAATCTCTAATGATGTGCGAAGTCCACTTTTTTGATTCAAAGCTTACTAAGGTCAAATGTATAAAATACTCTTGAAGCCAAATAATAGTTTGAATATTTTTTTAAAATCTTTTTATGTTACAATACATTTTATATTTATGTTTGAAAGACATTAGACACTGGACATGATTTCAGTTTAGGTTGATAAATGAGGTTTTAACTTATAATTCAATAACTTCTTAATTATAATGGACTAAATAGCCAAGGTATTATATTTGTTAATCATGGTTATAGCCAGATATAAATATCATATTGGTTCTTTAAATGTTTTAATTTGGCATCTAACACGTCAGTATAATTTTCAATGTGGTAATACTTGCAAGTATCACATTATCACTGTATGTTCACTATAATCTAGAAACCTAATGTTGGCGTATAAATTGTTAGGTATCTAAAAATGTTGCTACCTTTTTTTGGTCTTAAACACAATTTTATTTTAATGAATACTAGTTCAACTCTTATCGACGTAAATTAATAACATTGCTTTCAGAATAAAATGTCACTTTTTGATAAAAATAACACCACCTTCCCCCTAAAATATAACCTCACCCTTTGCTTGCCTCTACCTACGGGGTAGGATTGAGGGAAATATTTTAATCTAGGTTGTTCTGTAATAGCTTGGCGAGGCTGGGAAACTATGGGATAAATCAAATATGGAAAATTGCTCAGTTGCCTGAATTGGATCAAACCCCCTAAACTCCCTAATCGATTGCGTGTCTCCAAGATTGAGACTGTGCGGCCACTGGCACATGTCGTTAGTGTGCTCGATTCTTATAAGTCCGGGTCTAACTCTTTGGATTAATGCACTAGGGGTGTCATACTCCACTATTTGATTTCCCATCCTATTTTCAGGTAAATTTTGGTACATTATATTCATAATGTCAATTTACTTAGGCTAAAATTTAAAATTAATTGATATTTAGTTGCTTTGCAGCTAAAAATGCTAAAATAGATTTTAAAATTTAAAGATTTGTTCTTAATTTTTTATATCAGTGCTAAATTAATGTTCTGCTGATTATAAAGGCTAAATTGTGGCAGATCATTAAGCCAGTTCAGCCCTGTCATTGGGCAGGGGGGGGGGATGCTCGAAGAAAATATTTGGTAATTTATATTGGAAACAAATCCATCTGCATGTGTGTGTTTGTTTGCGCACACTTTACTTTTTTTTTAACTAATCAGGCATAGTATTTATCTTTTATTAATCTTTGGACATCTAATTTAAAGAAATGTTTTTGTAAGCTTTGTTGATAGAATAATTGTTTCTTATTCACATAAAAAAATACATACAAATAGATCATTACATTTATATAATTATAAGGTGTCATAATTCAGGAAATCATGTACTTAACATACAAACCAAATGGGTAGTAGGACGTGGGGTTAAAAATATAAACAATAAAACACATAGTATATTTGGGGTGTGCAAAGTCCACTTTTTAATTTCAAAGTGAACTTGAATTGAATATAATGTGGTATTCTTGATGCCGGATCCAAGCTAAAATATTTTTTGTTAGTTGTTTTATGCTTAAAAAATATTATTTTGGGGTTCTTTATATAACTTAATGTACTAAAAACACTTGGATTTTTTTTATAGCATAGTTGTTAGTAATATTTTGTTATGATTTTGATAAATTAAGCTATTATCACAGCTTACAAGTTAATTACTTCAATTTACTTTTTGTATCAATATTAATTTCTAACATATATAACAGCTCATAATGATGATTATTGATCATAGAGTATTTTATCTGTCAATATTTTTATTGACAAAGTGTCAAAGCCAAAAAAAAATACTTTGGGGCAAAGTCGAAGCTGATATTTGTTTTGAAGCTACTTCTATATTTTGAAGCTTCGCACACCTTTACAGTATATATATATATTTTTAAAGTGAAATAGAAAAGTTCCTTTTGGTTTGAATGTATATACAATTTGTAACAATATCTTCACATCCACCCCTTACAATTAACTAAAAGTGGGAAAAATCCACAATTTTACAGATATGAATCCTAATTTTTCCTACAAATTCGAATCTTAGAACACCTGGTACAGGTTAGGCAGGTTAGGCCGTCAGGCATCAGCTAGATGCGCATACAGCGGCCTGGGATCCAGAGCCTCTCTGGAAAGCGGACATTGCTGTAAACTGGACCGAAAGAGATGCCAATAAAGAGATGGGATATGCTGATAACAGAAATTTCGCAAGTTAGAGGAGAATAATGGTGGAAGGCTAGAAGAAGATGGAGGAATTTTACTAAACTAACCCGGCCACAGGCTGGAAACAGTTTACAATGATGAATCATGGCCTTTTTTTTTGTTATAGCTATTTATATCTAAAACTACGACCAATTGGTTGCTTGCCATTTTGGTGTAAAGCTTTTTGGGTTCATTCAAAAGGGGTCTCTAAATTGTTTTTTTTATTAGTGAATTAAAAAATTCATTAGTGTCAATGTTTTAGTCAAAGTTGTATACAAACGTCACTATGTCTTTCTGTTATTGCAGGCCAACTCTCTTTATGTGTGTTTATACCAAAATTTTCTTGAATACATAACATCTTCCACAGATAAATATTAATGTGAGTAAACAAGTTTGAAACAAAAAAGGTTTTCATAAATATTAAAAAAAAACCTAATAAGGAAAGGGTACTTAGGAATGCCTGTGTTTGTATTCATTAAAACTTTTAGTGAACTACCATGGTGGCTACAGACAGGGACAACCTAGAAAAGTCAGAGAATCATTTGATGTTTTGCAAAATAATGAAATGTCAGGGAATTTAATCAAAAATATGGAAAAATCAAGGAAATAAAAATACTTAATCTTTAAAGTAAAAGGGATAGATTTTCCCCCCCGATATTTACAAAATGCGTTGTCCAGATATGTTATGCTATCTTGAGATATTTATACAGTGTTTGATTTGTAAGATATTTACATAGGGATACAAAAAATACCTAATTAAATACTAGAAGAGAAAAACAAGAACTTGTTAGAATGCTAATGTTTGGTAGCTTAGGATTTTTCGAAAATGTGTCACCAACGTACGAGTCCAGCAACTTAGCCCAGTCGGTAGCATGTCGTCTACTGAGCTAAAAATCCCGGGTCTGATTCCCGGCACAGTGAAATGTGGGCTTACCCTTTCACAATGATGAATTAACAAATGGGGTCTGGGTGTTGTGCCTGTCATAGTTTTTAGTTATATTATAAGTAGAGACATGCAAAATTCGTATTTGTGATAAAACAAATCGGTACACGAATTCTACAGTTTTCACACGAATATCACGAATCTAAGCTTTATTTTTATAAATAAACACAATTTCTTTATAATTCGGCAAATACCACATCATTAAATATAATTTTCAACACGATAATAATTGAGATAACACTGTACCAGTGCTGCCATTTATATGAATTGTATCTGTTTTTACTTATTTTATATGTATAAAATGGATCACAGGAAAAATGGGTGTTTTCAGGATAGTTTTACTGAAGTTAGCTTTAAAAATCACGATTTCTACTTTAACATTACGATACACAAATTTCAATTGATCAATTCTTTGTTTACAGAATTTAAAAGATTTCATGCTAGGTCGAAGCAAGGATATTAATATATATGGACCCTGCTACAGGTGGTCATGTTTGGCAAAATTATTAATTTTTATTCCATTTGCCATATTTGATAGTAGTTAAGTATTCTATGACAACAAGTTTTGGTGTTATTCTTTGGTCTAAACCTAAGTTGATAATCAATTACTTTTGATATTGATATTTTTAAGACTCAAAGGTAATGATATTGATTTATTGAGTTTGAAATCACTAAGTGTGAAATGTTTTGTGCGTATTTATATTTGAGTTTCCTCCGAATGTGTTAATAGTTAAATACACAATATGAACAAAAAATGTAGACAATTTTATCCTAGTTTATTTTTAACGAATACTGATTCAACTATTATTTATGTAAATAATATTGCTTTCAGCTTATATATCATCACTTTTTGCGAAAAATAACACAAGTTTTCCTCTAAAACTAACCTCACCTTTTGAATGTCTCTAATTATAAGGCATATGAAGCTACAACAGGTCTAGCAAGCTGGTAGGGGAAGAATAAACTATTTGAATAAAAAACTGACCCAGGCCACAGGCTGGAAACAGTAATGGATGTAAACATGTAATTAATGAAAAAAATTACAAGAATAGTAAAATCGAGTCCACCCACATTCTAAAAATCTGCCAGGCTTAGAAATACACTAAATATCAGTTCTCATAGATAACAATTTGTGTTTGCAGTATATTTTTCTTTCAGTTTTTTAAAACCATTTTATTCAACATAAAACAGTTTACAAAGATAATACAAGACACCTTTGATATTGCAACATCTTTCAACTGTCGCAGGTACTTTCAGAAAGGCAACAGTAAAAGTGTCTTTATGTTTCTACAAAACCTCATCAGTGAGTTGGAAAGGCCACATGAGCATTACTTAATTGCAATAACAGCTAGACCCATTTTGGTGGCCCCCTGGTCTAACTCGCTACTCTCTTAGTAGACTAGACTGACGATGACAGGGAGATTGAGGTTTGAATCTTAGTTTTCTGTACTGAGGATGTTTTTGCCAAAATGGTTTTCCACTCTTCCTCTATGCAAATGCGAGTACACTTTATTTATATATAACATTCCTAATCCTTAAAAAAACGTAACTATAATTAGTACATAAATGTATAACCCGAACAGGTAGTAAGATGTGGTACAAATAAAAACAATCAGCTGTAAGTCCGGTGTCTTTAATTGTTTTGAAAAACTGAGTGCTTCCACAGTAGCTTTGGACAAGCAATAACTGAGATGAGAGGTTGGAGACTAGAGATTTATCTACTGATCAATATGGAGAAAATTATAAAGATGACGTTAGAAAAAAGTATTCCCAATATTTGAAACACTGAAGTAAATGGAAATAATAAAATAAACCTAGTGAGCTTTTTATTCTTCTACCTTTTAAAGGCTAATTAATTTTAAAAATTCTTGCAATGATATTTTGCACAAATTAATTTGTTTTTTTCTTCTAGTACCTCATAAAATAATATATCAAATTCACCATTTAATAAATAATAGCTAATATTTGGATGAGCCCAATATTTACTGTTTCATCATATTATTCTTTAGAGTGGCCTATATGGTCTTTTGGTCAGAGTTCCTGGCTACAGATCCAAGTCTCGGGCTCAATCCCCGGCGCGTCCAGATTTTTCTCTGAAGCAGTAAATTTGGAATAGGGTCAGACTCAACCTTGGGAGGACAATTTAAGAGCTACTTAAATAAAGAAGTAGTGAATCTGGTCTAGAAAAACTGAGATTAACGGCTGTGGGTGTGGAGGGGGGGCTGTTGTGCTGACTACATGACACCCTATATTCACAAATGTTGGCACTATTTTCACCAACATGTGGTTGGTAAGTCAATCTATCTCACTTGCGGGCCTACACCATATAGTCTTTTGTGTGTGTGTGTGTGTGTGTGTGTATATATATATCTTTAGTGTATGGTAAATGAGCAATGCAGGCTTGTGTTTTTTTAGCACCGTGTTTTGCTACGCGTTCAGATAATACATTTTTTTTATTCGCCTTTATAGTTGGCGCAACATAAACTAGCAATTTACTATATATTAAAGTGTTGTTCTTGTTAACACAAATACAATCCTCAACAAATGGTTGCAACAGTAAACTGTTCCTGTAGCTTTAATAAAATACTACCACTCTAAGGCATATTGAATAAACAGATAACAATACAAATAATTGGTTAATTGTTTCCTTTTACCCTTTAATTTAAAATATAAGCTAAAAAATCCCAAAATAGCATAATATGTATGGTAAAAAAAACATTATTTTATTCATCACATTCTATACTTTCCATCTTGGATCAAATTATTTTATTTTCCTGTAAAAATTTTGCAAAATAATATTTTTTTATTACTTGATGTATTTGCAAAGTACGAACTGTAATGCAAGTGAAAATATTACTGTAGTTGCAATTTTTATTTCTGTACAAAACTAAGTGTATTTATTAAAATATACATTGAAGGTAGATTTGAAAATAACTGATACTTTTTTTAGCACTTGTTTAAAACAATTTATATTATTTCTCATTAGTAAATT
Organism: Timema shepardi; assembly: GCA_902151425.1. Classification (NCBI taxonomy): domain Eukaryota; kingdom Metazoa; phylum Arthropoda; class Insecta; order Phasmatodea; family Timematidae; genus Timema; species Timema shepardi. The sequence continues at coordinate 258,130 of CABFVX010000150.1, read as the reverse complement.
GATGTCAGTATACTTTGATAAGTTTTAGTCAACCTTCATTAACCAAATGCCAGTACTTTTTATCTGTAAGAAAATACAGAAAAGAGTGAAAATATTTTTAAAAAACACCGCATTTAAGGACAATTTTCTTTAATAGGCAATCATTGGCTCTGCGTTCATTGGGAGCAGTCTAAAGAAAAATATGTGGCCCTCTTTTTATTATTCAAGGAATATTATGTGTGTCCTATTTGTTCCTTTCACTCTTTCCTGTATCTTATTTCACCTAACCCTAAAAACAAAATGAGGCTTTTCTTTAAAAAAAACACCAACCTGGAATGATAAATGAGTTGGACCGTGTTAGACACTTAGAAAACTTATATCCTTTTCTCAATATAATTCGAAGACTAATAAACCGGCAGGGTGACCTGGAAGTCTAGGGGTAAGGTGTCAGACTTCTGTGCCGAGGTCCGGGGTTCAATCCTCGGTCCCGGCATGGCTATATCTGATTAACAAAACAAAAGTAGGCCGATAGAATATAATCAAGCAAAAATGTTTCTATAGGTTGTGACCCTCAACACACTACTAGTTTGTGAATATAGCCCTTTTAACATTTTGAGTTTGAGATCATTTGTTTAACACATCACACTCAAGTAAGACTGAATTGATTTTTCACTTTCTCTTCATACTGATGTGGGTAAATTTACTCTAAAATGCTACCGTATCCATCCCTATCCCATTAATATAACTTACTAAGTCGCAGTAAAAAAAAATAAGAATAACAAAAATACCTTTACATTGGCTTTTTAGATATAACTCATCAATCTTTCCAGGTTGTCTTTCTTCTCTTTCATTAATATTTTACTCTGTGTTTTTATACGTTTCCCACTGCTATTTTATAGTAACTAGCCACTAACTCGTATTTTTAAACATATCCACTAATATTACCAAGTGCATAACATTTTCATTTTGGGATGACACAATCATTTATACATGCAAAAACACTTTTTTGTACAAATATTTCGGTGCAGTTATTTTGGCTTCTCTCTGCCCATGTTCTATTGTGTGTTAATATCTTTCTCTGTATATTTTTTTGCATGCTCTCCTGCCTACGGCCTCTATGTGAATGTTTTGTGTGCAGGCCATCATAAAGGTATAAGCTCTCTTACTTAATCATTCTGCATGTTGCACGCAGCACTTAGCATAAGGAGAATGAACTTAAGCGTTTGTATTGATAGTGGCATCACAGTTACACCTGTAAGCTAAAAAAAAAAACTATATCTACTCCCAAATAAATAATGAAAGTAATTTTTCATCCAAATCTGTGTACTTTTGTTTGTGACTCCATGATTAAATGTGTTTTATTCATCGCACTTCCTTTGCATATTTTGTGGTGTTAATGCCGTAGTTACAATTTTTTGACATATGTTAGTTGTATTCTTTAGAATAAATATTAATTTAGCTCAGGGCCCATTTTCCTATGAAAGTTTATAGTGATACTTCAGCCACATTGAAACTGAATAGTTATGTGAATACTAAGACATTTAGCATTTACGCTGTGCAAATCTCAACCATAGTCTTTTGCCCAGGTAAGTTTTAGTTTTCTGTTTATATATCTTCATCAGTAAACCATTCTTGTTTCTGATGTATTAAGGGTTTCTCGGCTAGAGTTTACTACCTATTTATTTTATTTTATTTTTTTAAGGTATAGAAGGAAAGACCCACTTCAGTAGCTGCATGGTTTAAGTAACTACTCTTGCAATATACTTGACTGCCAAAGACAGAAAGATTGGGGTTTGATCTTGGTCTTATGTACTGATGTTTTTTTCCCTGAATGTCTTTCCAATCTCCCTCCATGTAAATGTGGGTAAACTTACTTTAAAATAAACTTTTGGAATTCCTTAAACTTGAGTATTTAGTACACGAGAGTATATAGCCAAAATGGGTGATAAGATGAGGGCTAAAAAAATATATAAAAGGAAGGTTTTTTTAGCTGAATTTTCTCATTCAAATGTAGATGAGACGCAAGTATTTGGAGATGTACAATTTATTTAGACAGTTTAGCCACCACCCTAACATGGTACTTATATAAGATTATTGATTCATATTTGATTAAAGCACTTATCACTACATATATCTCTTTCTCTCTTTTAATACTCACTAGACACCAGTTTTGAAATCCTCCACATTAAGTGTGAGTGGGAAAGACCAGCTCTTTGAAATTTCCACCTATTTTGAATTAAAGAAAAGCCATAAATCTTTGTCATTAATTGATTTCTGGTTAAGTTTAAAGGAGGAGTTTTCATTGTTAGAGAATAAAGCTATTACAGCTTTGTTAACATTTTCTTCTACATATTTGTGTAAGAAACAATTTTTTTAAATAAATACAGAAACAGGCTCAATGCTGAAAGTGACTTGAGACTTTATTTATCGTCTATGGTTCCTGACTTAAAGCTCTGTGCCATCCAAAGCAATAGCATCCTTCTCACTAGGTCACATGAAGAGGTGAGTAGCTATTAAAACTTGTTAACAATTTTGAATCTTATATCGGCATGGAATCTTGTGATTAAAGGAGGTATTTCTGTTATGTCAATGCAGCAATTTCCAGTACCACTCTAAAAACATGTGAAATGTGATAATATTGTCACACTAAAGATAAGAAAATTTAACTACAGTGCTTTTTTTTAATGTATAATTATTTGAACTTGTACTTAAGAAGTTTCAATATTATTCCATTATATTTGGTAGGGTATCCCAAAGTACTTACTGAGCTATAGTAGGTTAATTTAAAAGCATTAAACATTTGGATTAAAATTAATGACTAAATTTCATAAAAATTAGTTATAAAATTAAATGAGTTGCTATGGATATTTACCAGGGGGTTTGTGCAGCTCAGATATTTGTGAAAAGGGTTTGTGAGTCAAGAAAGTTTGAGAACCGCTGCATTATAACATTAATACATTCAGTTAGGTGTTAAAATATTAGGTGTGGCTCTGGTTATTAAGTGTGTCTTATGATTATGTTCAGGCTTAACTAACAATAATCACTAATCAGTATTAGAGCTCTCAAATACATTTGAATTTAAGACTTAAAATAATAAAATATTGGTAAGTATATTATTTTTAGATCTTGAATTCAATATTTTCTCAAATTCTTTAAATCTTTCCTAGACCAATGTTAAAGTACATTCGAGATTATCTGAGGGTTTATTTAGAGAATTAAACTATGTATCTACTACAGAAATATTTTATTTATTTTGGCTATAAATGCGCATTAACATAAAAACTTAAGAAAAAAATTAAATCACACTTCCATTCCACCTTAACTATTGCTAGCTTTTTCCAATTTTATTGAACTAAAATATATAAATATATATCTCAAAATGCTATTGGTGTGAGTCATTTTTTCTTCTGTGCACCTCTTTGTGTTTTTCTTGACTTTTGTTCAATGTAAGAATAACGAACAAGATTTTTTCTGTGAGAAGTATACTTCAAACATATTAGATATATCACAATTTCATCAAATATACTGGACCTATGATTGTTGTGTATCATTGGTTGTTAATGTTGTGTGCACTTTCAAACTTTTACTGTAACTCTATTTTTTGTTAACATTCTTTATTGTATTATAGTTCACATATTGGTGAAAATCTTATATAATAATTTTAGTCAACTACCAAAAGAATTAGTAATATCGCCGAGAAAAATTATACAACACTTGTGTAAAAAGAGTGTAAAACAATGTAACTTATGTGACAAGGAAGGGAGTCAACCTGGAAAGAAAGATGGATTATACTTTGATAGAATCATTGAAGTACATTTTTTCTTGATTTCTTGTTATATTATTCAAACAAACTTCTTGATTTATTGCAGGATTGAGGCGAAGTATGGGAGTATATAGGATCTAATTAGATAGGGCAATAGGGGAATTTTTTTGAATGGGTATATAGGAGACCTGCCCTGGATAATAGAAATTGCCCTTAAAGTGTAAGGAAGTGCTGCATAGGCTGTACTTTGTACCTATAGTCATATATGCAGCAGAAACCGGAACATTGAATGTAAGAGGGACAAGGAAAATGGAGGCCATGAGAATGAAGTTTCTGAGGAGCATCTTAGCTGCTACGAGGGGAGAGTCGGGGGGGGGGGGGTTATTGATAAAATAAGAGGCTTTGTGTACCTTGACATTTAGAACCTAGCCACCATTTCAAGGTGCCTATAGTCAGATAAAATATTGTGCAGAACCTGGAAACATCAGTGGAATTTTTTAGTTAATTAGGCAAATTAGTATACAGTAAGTCTTTTAATTAAATGCATTAGAGTTAGGCAGATTCGTAGATACATGGGTGCAATACTTAGACTTATAACTAGTAACACACCATCTATTAACTGTCACTTTAAACATAATATATGACGTTTCTAGTAATGTTGCATAGCTGGTTGTGTCATCACTCATCACCATTTTGTTTGTTTATAGCCTAAACACAAGTTGTGCCTTGTTAGTGAATTATTATCTTCTGTCAAAAATACATTTTATTTAAGCATCATTTGACTTGTGCAGATTTTCATTTAATGCATAAACCTTCTTAATGAATTGATCTTGTAAGTCAAGGGCTTAGTGTTTTTAGCTGTTTGGGGATGAGAAGGGACTTTAATTCATCTTATTTAAAATTTAAATACAATTCTATGTTGTTGTTTTTATACATTTCAAAATTAAATATTTAAAACAAATGAATTATCATTATTTTTTGAAGATTTTTATCACCTTTGCTCTGGGTTTCATTTAGTTGGAGAAATATATTTTGAGATAACAGAAAGGTCAGGAATATTTTTTCCTGATATTGTGCAGCCACCTTCTGTTTCTTGTAATCGTTTTTGTGCACTTAATTACTCTTGTTAATTGTAGGGTTCTTGATAATACTTGCACTAGATTTTGAATTGTTTCACTGTTAACAGGAGTGTATTATGTGATTGTAAAGTTGAGTTTGATAGCTTCCTTGTGTAAAGTAGAACTAGAACACAGTCTCTACAACTGCACTGAACTATTTGTCTTGATCATGGAGGAGGTACCCAGGTGAGGAAGTTATAAAAAGTACTCTTACATTAGTACATCTAGTAGCACCAACGTAACGAGACCACATCACAACACTGCAACAGGACACATTATTTTAATAAGTACTAAATTTTGTAATTTGAGGCTCTCCATGTGAGGAAAATCTACGGATTACCTTTTTATTCTGTTTTTATTCTATTACCTCTTTTATGAAGTTGTATTGCATGTTTCATGCTCTAACCAGATCAGTTCCCACAGAATGAAAGATAGGTTGATGGATTAAGTGGTAAAGATTGGTTAGCTTCAAGACGCCACTATTACCTCTTTGTATACTAGCAACAGCGTGAAGTGTAAACTATGTTCCTATTCTCGGTATGAAAGTGATATTGTGTGTTCCTTTTATTTGTTCCTCCCCCTCTTTCTTGTAACTTCTTCAATATTAATCCATTTATCCAACATTTGTTTTCTTAAAATAAACTGAAATGCCCCGTCAAAACACACTAGTACTAAAATAGGTGTGATATGGTTGTAAACCGCTTTGATGGCTTATGGTCTTAAGTCCCACACCCCTAATGACCTCATTGTGTTGATGGGTTTCTAAACAACAATAATAATAAGTCCCACAGAAGACTAGACTCCCAATGACTGTGAGATCAAATTTCGTATCTCGGTCGAGAGTACTAAGGGTTGTTTTTCCAAAAGGTTGTCCACTCTTCCATGCAAATGTGGGTACACTTCCTCTAAATATAATCTTTATCATCCCTAAAACTCACTAGCGAAATTATTACATATATAAGCGAAAACCCCAAATGGGTAGTAAGATGCGGTGCTAAAAAAAATTGAGATGTTTTGTTTCTCCTATGTTAACAAATTGAATTGCCTAGTGTAGTTGACCTGGTGGTCTAGGGGTAAGGTGTCTAACTTCTGTTCTGGGGTCCGGGATTCAATCCTCTGTCCCGGCACAGATTTATCTGATTGCCAAACCCTTCCTTCACCTCTGACAAGACGTGTATTAATCACAACTTGTGAATGTGTGGAATGTCAGGCCTCCATCGTGGTTTGGATCCCACGTTAAACTGTAGGTCCTCCATTTCATCTCACAACCACCCTATAATTAATTACACATTAGTGTAAGTGCGTATAACCCGAACGGGTAGCAAAACGCGGTGCTAATAATAGTAATAATAATCACTGCGTAGCCATTCATTCTAACACAAGATGACAGTTCCACAGATAATACATATAAGAAAACACTGGGAAAACAACCTTTTTCAAAATGTTGTTGTTTAGAAGCTGCTTGTTATTTAATTTTTTAATATGTGATTAAAATGGAGAAAATTGTCATCCTCTAATAAAAACTGTAAAAGGGGCTAAGTTAAGGAAAATTGAAAAATGTTGTTTGGAAAACCAAGAAAAATTAGGGAATTTCACATTTCCATAGCTACCCTCTCTTTTCATTAATACCTATAACAAGAGGAGGCAAATTGACTGAATGTCATGTTAGCTTGCTGCAAGGAAGGGAAACAAATCTGATAAGTATATTGTTTTTTTTTTACACAATTTAATGTTTTGTTCCAGAACAAGTTCAGCTGCAGGTCACGAGCTTGGTTGGATGCGCCTCTGGACCCAACTAGCAGTCCTAAAGTGCGTCTAAGAATGACCCACATTGTATCCCCTGGGGAGATAGTGGATCGAAACAGCTACAAAGACTGGTGCAAGGATGATGTTGTGATTCGGCTCAACGACATTGATCTAGAACTTAACATGAGCACTATGGTGGGGTTGACAGACCTGGTGGAGGATGAGATAATCCAAGCACCGCTTCCCATGCAGGTATTTACAGTTTTAGACCAGAGGCTTACAATTTTGTTTTACTGGTATCGAATCCACTGTTATCTAGAGTAAAACATGAAAAACCATACCATGATGTGAGACCTTGTTTGAGCTATATTACCTACCTGGGCTAGGTACTATCCAGGGGGTGAAATGATCTCTTAAACTTAGTCAAGCTAGGTTTTGGCAAGAGTGGAAAGCGAGAAGGAAGAAAAATCATGCTGAAAGAGGAAGAATCCATCGACTTATTCTACCTCCATTTTTGTATTCATGTCTAGGACATCAGTAAGATCTTGGTACCTACTTCGGTGGACTCGTGGTCTAACGTGCTACTCTATGAATACTCTAGACTGCTGATGACGGGGTCATTGAGGCTCCAATCTCGGTCTAGTGTATTAAGGGTAGTTTTTCCAAAATGGTTTTCCACTCATCATGCAAATGTGGGTACAATTCCTCCAGACATAGCCCTTCTAATCCCCAAAGCCATTACGTCACCCGAGAATGCAAGTGTTCTATCTCCAAAATGGTTAAATTTGAGATTTTGGTGTATACGTTTATTTACAATGCATATGATCCACCTGTGGTGAAATTGAGACTATTAAATAATTACTTAAGAAGATACAAGCTCGAGTTGTCTTCTAGTAACATTGATTTTATACACAAGGTCAAACTTCAATGCTCTTTTACACCAAAGTGAAAAATTTGACATAGAACACTTGCATTCTCGGGTGACGATTAGTTTAATTACAGTAGTGCATAAGCGTATAATTTGAATGAGTAGTAAGCTGTGATGTTTAAAATATCTTGTTCATGTTTTAAATATATTAATCTATTTATTAAATAAAGCAAGCTTTACATTTTTCTAGGGACAAAATGGAATATCAAACGATCCACCTATACTATTGACTGCAATGATTTGTAGGAAGGGCTAAGGCCATTGACATAATTCATTGGCTTAAGCCAAAAGAAATAATCTTTACTATAATAAATCAGGTTAATAGCCTGCATCAGTGTTTTAACAGTCTAAGGCAGGTTTCCCTAACTTTTTTGACCAAATGAGCCCTTAGAACAGAAAAAACACATGCTGGAGACCTCATTCATATTTTTACACTAATATTGCTTTGTTCCTTCTCCAAAATGTTATCTTAACTATGTGACTGTTTTAAATCTTAAATAATGTATTATTTTCATATTCATAACAGATATTCTTGGAGAACTTAAAAGTGAGGCTAAATGAAGATCGTCCCTCCAGTAATATCACTTCACCAGGTCCAGTACCAGTGGATGCTTCGCTTGTAAACCTCAAGATAAACAGGGAACGGGATGGAATATTTCATGTAGAGCCACTTCTGTCACCAGGTTAGTTACTGTTCTCTCTCTGTGCTTCATTCACATCACAGATCTAGACTGAATGATACCTCTTTTCAATATATATATAGCGTGGCCAGGTCAAATCGCTTAGCGGTTTCTAATTCACTCTTGTACATTTCATACCATCTTTGAAATCAACGCATGTTTTTTTTTTCCATTGCTTGTTTTTATTCTTTTATCTCGTATGTTCCCTTTTATTATCCACTCATGGGAGCCCCTGAATGTTGTAAACTCTGAACCACTCACTTCCTGCGACCACTATAAATCCCCAGGGGAGAGATTCGAACCGTTGACCCTCAAATATCGAGTGACAAGACAACACTCTCGGTGTCAACGGGGGCTTACCAATAGACAATGAAACATTTTGTGTAGGGGGTGATGCCTGTGTCGAGGGTGATTCCTGTGTCGGAGTTGATTCCTCTGGCAGGGGAGATGCAGATGTACGCCGCGATATGGCACTCCTAGAGAGACGTGTTCACCAGATGAGTCAGGAGAACTCTGAACTGAGGAGGCAGTTGACAGTTCTGAGTCGCGTCAGCGAGCAAAATGAAGTACTGCGGCGGTCTGCGGAAGAGAGCCAGGTCTGTAGTATTTCACACAGAGGAGTAAATTAGGCACACTATGTCATTGGAAAGGAATCCTATCTTAGGAACTTTTGAATTAATGTGTTTGTTTTTTCTTCTAAATTTACATTTGATTTAATTTCAGGAACTTCATTTTCTTTTCCTATCAGTACACTTTGGTGCCAGTTTTACAACTAAAAGAGAATTAAACATTCTAATAAAAATTAAAGTACAATATGACAACAAGGTCTGTGCAATTACCGGAAATACTTCAGGTCCAGCGAATAACAAAAATACACTACAGATTCAAAAATAAAGTAAGTTGTCGAGAAATCAGACCACACATTCAGGACAGTAGAGAGTAATGCCGACTAGATTACATTGTGCTCAGGGCTACTTGATAAAACATTTGCCCATTTGTGTATTTATCCAAACAAGGTACTGAAGCTGCCTATTTTTTATTTGTTTTCCCCCTGTAGTTTTTCTGATAAGTGTGCAGGCCTTCTCCTTCCATTCTTATACTAAAATTAAGCATTTGGTTTTCCTCCCTACCTCAACACCGTCGTACCCCTCCTTCCTTTCATTCTTAAAACTAATGACACAAGAATACCCTGAATTTGAAGAAATGCTGTCAACATAGAATAGGAATTGAAAACTGCATTGTAAGAGGGAATAAAACACCCCTTCGTTAATTAATATCAAGATTTCTCAAACCCTCACCTCACGTCATCCAACTCTGCCAGAAAGTTATTTTTGAACTTGATTACAATTTGAGCATCACTACACGTTTCATTTAATTGTGTTCCTCAGGATATTATTTTTTAAATATATTCATTTATTTAACATGCACTTTCTGAACCGACTTATTATATCAGCACAAGAGAATTTTCCATAAGCAAGAGCCAAAGAACCTACCAATTTTGCCGGGAAAGGTATTTTCACTTATCTTCCAGGGTTCTTTTACATGCCACAATCGACATAGGACCAATGACTTTAATTCCCCTCTGAAGGAAGCTGTGCTTCTTATTTTTATTGATTAAGAAAAATCCGTTGACCCCGGCTAGGTTTGAGCCCACAAACCTTTAAATAAAAGTTATTGATAGAACAAAGTAGGTAAAATTTGAATCCAATCAAAACAAACTTAAAAATGTTTCTAGATTTTTCCTCCCCTAAAATACAAATTGATTATATCACGCTTCATATGTGTGTTTTTAAGAGCTTCTATAAAGGTTGATCTAATAAAAAAAAGTTCTTAATTCACAAATGTGAACAAGGGTTTAAAAAATGTATTGGCTAAAGTCTTAACATAACTATAGCATCGTAAAACACCTCTTTGGTGTCACATTTATGAACACCTGTGGAAACTGACAAAAGTTGTTTATAGGAGAATTTCAATTACATATTGCTTAATGCATTTAATATTACTGAAAAAAAATAATCTAATTTTCATGGTGATGTGTGTCACTTCAAATTTAAGATGAGAAGTAGTTAAACTTGATGCTACAAGACTAAAACTGAATCGATTCACTATATATAGAAAGAAAGAAAATACAGCAATACCACAATAGCATTAAAAAAAAAGATACACCAACAGTCACATGGTCTAAGGCACCACTCTTATTATTATTATTATTAGCACCGCGTCTTACTACCCGTTCGGGTTATACACACTTACGCTAATGTATAATGGTAGGGTGATTGTGAGATGAAATGGAGGACCTACAGTTTAACGTGGAATCCGAACCATGGTGGAGGCCTGGCTTTCCCCACATTCACAAGATGTCTTGTCAGAGGTGAAGGAAGGGTTTGGTAATCAGATAAATCTGTGCCGGGACCGAGGGTTGAACCCCGGCCGCCAGCACAGAAGTCTGACACCTTACCCCTGGCACCACTCTTGAAATAGACTGGAGTGGCAGTGTGTTTGGCTGTCCTAAGGGTGTTTACCTTTCCTGCCAAATCTACCTTCCACACCCTTACTCTCTTACTGCAAATACGAATAGCTTTAATGAAGATTAAAATACGATACATACAAAAAAAAATTTAATAGAATTCAAACAAAATTACTGTTCAAGATGGCTCTTTTAAGATAGGATCATAAGACTCTATATGTTTTGCCATTTTAAATAGATCATTATAATCATCATCAGCATCATTGACTTTCCAATCTTTAGCAGGGTCAGTTTAGTAAAATGCCTCCATCTTCCTCTTGACTTCCACCACTCCTCCTCTAATCGCTTCTATTCTTCTCCTCTCACTTGCTCCTTTTTTGTTATCGGTTCCATCTTTCTCTTGGTCTTCCTTGTGGTCTTTTTCTTACATACGTCATCTCCATCATTCTCTTTGATATTATTTTATTTTCAATCCTCATTACATGCCCATACCATCTCAGCATTGCCTCCTCTACTATCTCATGCACTCCCTGTATGTGAATATGGCTAGCATTTTTTACAGTTATTTACTTTTACCTATGTGACAAAAAATAATAAAATGCTTGAATAAATTTTCATGCTAAACTAAAATTGACAGAAGCTTATATTTAATTGCAGTTTCTGAAATCTAAAGATTGTTTCTTGGCCAAGCTCACCGATCTTAGTACATACTGCTTCAGTACTCCATTTTAACAGTTCAAGTTGATGGTTTTGGGGTATAAAAAATAAATAGTTAATAATCTATCATCAGAGCCCTGCGTTTGTGGAGTTCGCTATAATTCGCGAATGTTAGATATGACATTTTTTCTTTCAGATGTTCACATTTCAGGATACCCTGATTGCAAATATATGCTCAGAATTGTCGTGATAATTCGCGAAATCGGCGTTTTAGCGCGATATTTGCGATTTAGTCGTGATTTTCGGCATTCGCGCTAATATTTTGGGACATTGAAAAATAAAAATTGAAAGTTTTGATGGAAGAGAGTGATGGCATCGAAAGTTTAAAAATTGAGAATGTGCTGCTAGGGCTGAAGACAGACAGTATGTTCAGTGACTTCGCAACAAAGTGTTTGCAAGCGTTGTGGCTGCCGATTTCAAATGCAGATTCAGAACAATATTTTTCTAGGTATAGTTTAGTAGTAACAGACCGCAGAACCACAATGAAAGTGGATAACATTGTTACCAGCTGTATGTTGCAGTTTGGTGATGTTGAGAAGTTATTTTGTATTTTTCTAGCCTAAATTGAGATTTAAAAATATAGTCACAATTTTTGTGGAGTAACAAGATGAGTTTTGTGTAATATTTTGTCTTTGTTACTTGTACATACTTTTCCCGGACCAGCTGCCGCTAAATCCTACTTTTTTAATAAGTGGACAGCACTTTTTTTGCGGATTAGTGTTTTTTACCGTTTTATCCAAACAAAATGTAATTTTTGGTTTTCACTTCAATATGTTTAGTTTACCTGTTTCAAACATTGTCCTGGAAGTCTAGTTTTAACCCAACAAAGTCACCTTAATCACGAAAGTTTGGTAAAAACCACTTTTTTTAACGCTTTTGTCTTAATTTGATAATTTCGTCGCAAAAATAGGATTTTTGTAATTCATCGCTTATTCACCGCTTTTGGGAAACATAAAAACGAAATTGGGCATTTTTATTCACCATAAACGCAGGGCTTTGTCTATCATAAACCAAAAGTCCCAAATTTTCAAATTAACTGATTGTGAAACTGTAGGAAGTAGTATGTAAAAAAAATTATTATTTTCATTGTATAGTAAAATGTTTTATCAAGTAAAGAAAAAATTTCAGAAACAAATTTTAAGCATAAATACGGTAAATAGGATGTGTATCTGATCTGCGAATATCACAATTTTCATTACCTCCTTTCATATTTTTGCTTTAGAAATTCTTTGACATTGCATCGGTAACTAATTTAAATGGCGAAACGGCCTACTCATGAGCTATATTCGGTTTTAATTCTCTCTATGATAGCTTTATAAATATTAGATTTTATCTACTATATTTTCTTTTGTTTTTTTCCCTTAGTTGTCAGTCCACTGTAAATATTTTTCTTTTAAACCCATATTTTTCAGATTTAATAGCTAATTTCATGGCTGATCAATAATGAAATTAAATACAATACTACACTCAAACGATTATTAATTTGATAACATTAAAATCCTATTCACTCTTAATAGTGTTTTCATTTATTGAGGTATTTAACATGCACTGATTATATCATAACACGAGAGTTTCTATGTACAATAGTGAAAGGACATAACCTATAAACTAACTCAAATCTAGAACACACAACAACCAGCTCGCGACCGTTAAGTCATCACCGTGAAAGGGGAAACCCTCATTTCACCAATAATAAATTGTTCATTCATGCTGAGCATCGAACCTGGAACCCATAGCTCAGTAGATAGACACGCTACTAAGTGATGGTCTCAAACTTTAAAATGATTATTCTTCAATTTTGTAGTACAGTAGAGTCTCGGAAACTCGACCTAATGTGGATTAAGATGGTGTTGAGTTACTGAAATGTCAAGTTTTATGAAAGAACTTTCATAAGATGCATGTGTACTATGTACTGTAGTCTAGTATTGTACGGTACAGTAATAGTAATATTCCTACAGTATAACATATTACATGTTAATATAATAGTGTAGGGCCTAAATACATACATGTACTATACAGAAATACAGTACAGTACTGTACATATAACACTGTATTGATTCGAATAACATGTTACTGAATTGGAAAACTAACAAACACAGCACTTATAAAAACACCACAGCACGACTGTTCCATTCGAATTACACAAACAAACTGAGAGGTTATACAGTTGATTGACTTTGGATTGTGATGACTGGCGCCAACAACTGTGTGCACGTGGGCGTGCCAAGTTATTGAGTGTCGAGTTTCCGAGATTCTCCTGTACTTTTTAAAATATGGGGAACTATTCACTGGTCCCAATTTCACTTTTGAATTAAAGTAAAATACAGGAAACTGCACCACAATGTGACACCTTATTACCTTCCTAAACTATTTGTGTATGGGGTGAGACGAGCTCTTAAATCATTTCTAAATCCTTGATGGTGCCTAAATAGATCCCTGGGCTGAATGATGTGAAACTATTCTAAATTGAAAGGCTAGATTGCTCTCAATCTTTGCCTACGTTTATTTTATTCATGTGACCAGGTGACATACCACTGCCTGATTATAAGCCCATTTACCTGATTATTCAGGGCTCCCACAAGGCCTTCACACCTACCATAGTCGTCTCGGAACACATACCATTAAACTCTAATTTGTCTCCACAAACTATCCCTAGCTTAACTATTTTGTTGCTACTCATCACCCTCTCTAACATGAGGACATTTACCTATGCAACATCTTTTAATCATAATGGTTTTTGTATAGTTTGGAATAAATGTGTATTAAATGAGTTAATGTTAACTATGTGGGTAAATAATTAAAATTTTGATTATTATTTTGTCCCCTTTCATTGCATGTTCATTGTGTTAATGTTTGTCATTCATTCTATTAGAAGGCACTTTCTTGAATTTTAGCTGTATATCATCTCAAGTATTGTAGAGTATGCTAGTTATATCATTTACATTAGTTTAGCAATAAAAAAGTAGTTATACTAATTTTTAGTTGGGTATACAAAAATGAGTGTTTTAAATAAATACCCCGCTTTATTTATGACATTTAGTTTGTACAACATACTTTAATATCTGGAGTGATCAAATGAGAAGAAAATTTTATCATAGATGTGTTGAATCCAAATTCTCATTTTACCTACGAATCTCATCATCTAATCTATCTCTTAGAAAAAATTTTAAACATTAGAAGTTTTCTTAATTAATACAATAATTCTTAAACTGCAATAGAAACTAGAATTATTTATGTGTTGGAGGGGGTTGTTACGTTTAACCTATGATTATGTTTGGTTAAAACACTATTAAGCATTAAAGAAGTTCTAAAACATATTCCAACTCAATATTTGGAGGGGGATCTTATTTTCAATATTTTCTTGATTCTCGAATATCCTCAAAAATTTGAACGATTTGAGAATTCATACACTGAATTTTAAATTAAATCCAAGCAAATTAAGACAAATTAGTTGAATAATATCTTTGTTGATAATTTTTTTTTAAATCTTTCAATTTAATTAATAGAGGAAGGTACAAGAAAGAGGAATAGGAACTAAACACGACAAAAGGAATATGGTTTTCATGATAATAGGAGAAGCACAGTTCACATTTTGTACTATGCCGCCACTGGACAAAGAGTTAATAGTTGCCTTGTGATGATAAACAGCAATCTCTCAACAGTGCTCTCTTGCTTGCTCTCTTATCAGTGCTCTTCAGGAAGAAGTATAAAACATTCAAGTTGTTTTTCCTAAAATAAGGAAAACAACCACTTGCTCCTTAAAATCTCCTTTCCAAAAATAGATGGGCTATGTGTGAGGAAAATAAAGATGGTAAAAAAATGGCTTGACACATATTTGGAACATGTGTGGACAAAGATTAATATCCAGGGCAGAATTAATAAAGTGAATATAATATCTTTAAGAAACACTTTTGAGGAAGTGTGTATAGTTTTATATATGGCAGGAAGCTTGAGAAGAGGTGGACAAACAGGTGACAAATTAAGAAGTCCTAAGAATAGTGGGTGAGAAGAGAACCATTTTGGATGCAATCCTTCGGTACAAATCAAACTGGATCAGACACATCTTTAGGAAGAACTGTCTTCTGTACATCATCATACAAGGAAATTATTGGAGACTTAAAGGAAATAAGAATTTTTTTGTAGCTGAATAATAATATTTAGCACCGCATCTTACTACCCGTTCGGGTTATACGCTTTTTGGAGCTGAAGGAGGAGGCAGAGGACAGGCCACAATGGCGGTCTAAGTTCACTGACAAAAGGAATGAAATGCTGTAAGATAAAACACATGATAATAATAATAATAATAATAACGGTTTTCCACACTCTGTTCACACAGATGTGAATACATTTTTTCTAAATTTTACCTTCCTTTTTCTTGGCTGTAGTATGCAATGCAAAAAAAGAAAAACTATACCGGTAACTTAAAAATTAGTCTCAACCCCTGGATAACACCTAACTTAGGTATGTAACTAAGTTCGAACAGATGTCGCATTGTGGTGATGTTTTTTTTTATTATTCTTCTTTAAAAACACTGCTGAAATGTTTGATTGGTCTATGTTGACACACTCGCAATAGACTGGCTTGCCAATTATGGGAAGATCAAGCTTTTAATTCTGGTTCTGGTCTACCGAGGGTGTGTTTTTACAAATTATTTTCCAATTACCTCATAAAGCGAAAAGAGGTTTTCCCTATAGTTATATTGTTTTAAAATTTAGTATGCAAAAACTCCCACTTAAATGTAATTTCTGGTTTGAACATAATAATTTGTGTGATTAATTTCTTTGTTAACCAGCCATGAGACAGGCTTTTAGCATCTTACCTCACATATGAACCATGTATGCCCCATGTGTAGATCCTGCGCTCGTGCCTCACAACAGCGCAGGACGAAGTGGCGGCTCTGCTAGAAGAGAAGAGAGCCCTCATAGACCGAGTGAGAAGTCTTCAGGATCGAGTGGAGCAGCTTCAACGCAGTAAGAGATAGCACAAGTGCTTCCGATGCTGCAGTGCCAACAAGGGTAGTTAGCTGCTAGCTTCAGACACACATTCTAACGTAGCTATTTGTGCCATTACATTGCTCTAGATTGAAAGGGGGAAAAGGTTAATTTAATTCCTTCTCAATATGTTTAACTCTTAGAATAAAAGGTTAAAAAGAGGTCCCCAAAGTTTGACTTTAAGGAGAGCTATTTGGAGGATAGAATTTTTTTTACCTAGAACATTTATTTTGAATTTGTGCTTTGTTTTATTTAATATATTATTTGGGAACACTGGCGGTGTAGTTGTAATTGTATATACCGGTAGTTGTTTACTAGGAGGAAATTTTAGAAATAATATATATAATTTCAACCGACCATGAACTCATGTTATTTAGTTTTATGATTCAATGGTGGCACCTTGTTTAAATAAGTACCATAAGGATTAAATATTTGTTATTATCAACACAATTTTATTGACTATCCATCATCGTCATTGTTCATAATTTATTCTCTGTGATCAACTAATAGTCCTAAATACAATGTACCATTTAGTTTCAGATAATGGGCATGTAGTTGACCCCAGATTATTGATACAATCCCAATCTCACAGTCAAGCTATACATCAGAATCATACGCTACACTCCTTGATTCAGGTTGAGTCCTTGGGCACTGGGGAGTGCTTTGCAGTTCTCAGTGATAAATGCACTTCAACTGAATCAACTAGCTTTCAAATTTTTCTTAGTAAAAAATAAAGGTGTTGTGGTCTGAACACAATAGTTCAGGTACCAACAGCCTCATGCCTGCCTCCCTCCCCTCCACCTCCCCTTACCTGATTTCAATGAACAATTTTTTTTCAGACAAGAGACTAGTAAAAGATAGTTGAACATTGTTTACAAATAGACAATTTGAAGCATTCACTTGAACCAAAAAAGGACCATTGTATTCTATGTTTTCTTTGTAATTTTGCAGTTTCACTCTTGAGTGGGCTTGTTTAGGAAGATGGTTTATGGGAAAAGGGGTGGGGTCAACTATCTAAACCTAGCTTTGTGAAATTATTGACACTATAAGGCAATTTTTGTCTGTTCTCTAATAAAACCACTTTTAAAGGAAATTGTTTTTAAAAATGCCTCCTTGATGATGATGATGATCTCAATGTTGTCACTTAGGACTGCGCATATGTATCCCCTTCCCCCTATCGAAGGATTAAAACTCTCCCAATAAGCACAACCATTTTAATCTGGAAGCTGTGGCCTGGTGTATACCTTGACTGTGCCCGAGTGTAGATTGAAAACATGAAAGTGATAAGCTTCAAAAATTCTCTGAAGTGCCATTGTATTCAATAATCTCTCGAAGATTTATTAAATGTATCATGGCTAAAAAGGAAACTACATTTGATATTTTTTTTTACAAACACCTATCTTGGGCAAATTAAAATGATTTTAATAGCTATTTTGAAATGTATTTTTGGTTAATTTTTTTTTTTAAATAATTGATCCAATCATTTATTATGATGACTAGGCCTATGTCACTCATTTGGTTAATTTAATTCAAAGGTGATATTTGGTGATAAGATTTGTTCTTCGTTAAAATCATTAAAAAAATTTGTAAGAATAAATTAAAACTGGAATAGACAGAGAAGAAATAAAATGAAGAATCATGTTGTAGACCCCATGCTACAAGTTCAAAAATTTCAACTGTGAGCATAAATTATTATTATTATCATTATTATAAATATTAATATATAATAATAATAAATGGTAATAAACTGATAATATACCCACTGTCCCAATTTGGCAGTTAAGTTTCAATGCCAGGAACTGAAATTTGAGCAAAGAATTGTCTCTTGATCATTAAGTGGCTGACCTTGAAAAATACTCCCTTTTCCCTTTGTAATTGGGACATATCTCATATCTATCTCCCTCTTACTCAAACTGGTTATTTTACCTCTTCTTTCATGCTGTAACCTTGTCAAAGGTTAAAAGAAATGACTGTTTAGAGTTTACTTAAACGTCCAGACATTGAGTTTTGTCACCCACAAACGCTCAACCCTGAAAACATCTTATCTTGGATCTTATAAACAAAATTAATGTTTTGGTTCACTCAAAAAATAATGCACATTTTTTAAACAATCGTATCTTCTCTTGTGTGTCACATTTTGAGAACTTTTTTTCTCTTATGAGTTACATGTACCAAGCGAAAGTTGTGTCTTAATATAATAACACAGATATAACAAACCACCGCACAAGTTGAAATTATATTTAAGTACAGTCTCTTAACTTTTTTACCTACATTTAGTTAAATATGGAAGAAGATACACAGGGAATAGTAGTAGAAACAAATAAAGGGAATGCACACATTAATGCTTGTACAATGAATTGAAACTCGCTTCAGTGGCCGCATTGTCTAACGTGCGCTACTCTCTCAGTTAACTTAGACTGCCATTGACGGGGAGATGGAGGTTTGAATCTCAAGTCAGGTATATTGAGGATGTCTTTTTGCAAATATGGGTACACTTCCTATGAAAATAATCTTCCTCATCCCTAAATCCATTAGGCTAATAAGTGCAGAAGCGTGTAACCCAAACTGGTAGAAGGACGCTGTGCTAAAAAAAAATTAATTGAACACAGTTCACGCTTTACATGGCTGCTTCTGGACAGAAAGACAATGGCTGTTTCTTGAAGAAAATCAATCTTTACCACCCAATCCCTCAATCTAGGTATATAATAAGTTTAATTTCTATAATAAATCCATATACAAACTATAAACACAAAAGCTATTACACATATTTAATTCTTTTAGCTAAATCTAATATTGTTATCAAAGGTTTTTTTAACTACACAACATTTAATTAGAAGAGACTAAGTTCACTATGAAATCATCTTAGTATTTAAAAATATAGGCCCAGGGCAGTTTCTAGGTCATTATTTAAAAATCTCAAACCCCCACACCCTGAAGAATGGGATGATCCAGATCAGGCCGGAGACACGGGGAGGCGAGAATTATCCCCCCTCCCCCCTTTCCATCAGTATACATTGATATGGCTGGCACCAGGGACTCGTGCCTTCCACCTATCCAGGGTGGTAACCGGAGCTATTCACTTCCTCTCACTGAAGTGATCTTATTAATTTTCCACTACTCGAGCGTATGATTGGAGGCGCCCATGTCCTAGCCCACACACTACTAACTGTCCAAGTTACCACCGGAGCTCTAAAACAGCCCACCACACAACCGGTGTGGCCTGGGCCCGCAGACTGAGAACCCCAAGGGCTAAGGGTCGAAGACCCAAAATCCTAGGGGCCTGAAAGCCCAGAACCCCACCAGTCTGCCAACGCCATCACTCGTCAGCGATTAAACTCACTGGCCCACAGATTCCAACCCATTTCTGGGACGATACCACGAGCAAGCTCGCGACGTGGGCTTTCGGCCCAGCCCTGTGCATTACTTATCCGGGGCATACCAGTCTGCAAGGCCACACCCGAGCTCCTGTAGGTAACCAATGCAAGCATCAGTCTCTCTGGCGCTTCTAAATACACAACATAAAACACAAACTTGACACAAAACTGTCACTGCGCGGGACGATATTGACCTTTAGATCATTTACTATTCTATTATTTCATTGGCCGAATACTTCGCTTATACTTAATTTTCTTCCATGGACAATTCCTTTCAACCATCTTGACATTTGTTTGAATGCTTTAGAAGTAAGTTTTTTGTTGGCTTCATGTAGATCCTCATGGCAGGGACAAGTTTGAAAAATGTGAGGCTAAACCAAAGATGCTATCAAAATTATAAAATTTATAATGTTTGCAATTTAAAAGATTTTTTTAAACACAAAATAAGATTTGATTTATTTTAAAGTAGGCAAGCGGTGCTTTTAATGCTTACGTGGACTGACCACACCTGGCACATATGACTCCTTTCAGAAAATTATTGAAGCAAACTTTCTCTAAATAAAATTATAGCTATTAAAAATGTAGTAATAGTTCTTCCTATTGATAAAAGCAATGTGATTTTGAGAAGGTTTAAGAAGCAAATTGTGAGTAATTAAAAATTAACTTGTTAATGATTTTTGACTGAAACAAATTTGATCAATACATTATTATAATATATTATTAAATAAGTTGTTTGTAAATACTTGCTATAGAATAATAGAAGAAAATGGGATTTACAAAGAACAGGTATTTACATAAATATGTGTCGCACTTTAAGTTAGTTTTTAACTTAGGTTTCTAAATGTTATAAGCACTTTGCTACTGGTTGTGTTGCTACAGTTGTTTGAAATCACCATTCGTGTTCATTTTGCATATTATTATATTTAATTGACGTAGAGCAATTTTTAAACCTTAAGCTTTTCCTAAAATCCTCTTTTGAATAATTCATGAAAAAAAATTACTGGAAATATAATGTATCTTCATTAATACAATGTTATTTTATTGATTGAACCCTTTAATTAGAAATGCCATTCTAGTAGAGTCACAGCTAAGCTTGATTTAATTTATTTACATTCTATCACTATTAAAAATATAATGATTTCTAGTTACCAGAATATTGTTTTATACTTGGTATTTTCTGTGGTTATTTCTTGTACAGGGCTCCTCATTATACTGTAATACTGGATATATAATGTTATTACTTATTAAACTTAACATATTGCAATTACTTGTACTAAAAGAGTTGAACAGTGTTTAGAAATTATACATACCTATTACCAGTAAAAGCCAATTGATGATAATAAATGTACTGTATTGTGTTTATATATAATTATTTTATATATACATTGTTCGGAAATTTAATGCTCAAACTGCATATATAGTTTGTTTGAACCAAAATTAACGGATGTATGTAAATATAAACGAGTTAGGTCGAATCTACAATTTTATGAGTCCTAATCTCTAATCTGAATCTCCAATTTACCTTTGAATCCTGAATATCTAATCCGAACCCGAATCTTGGAAAAAATTATGAACATAAGTGGAAATATAAATAAAATATAATAGTATAAAATAGAGTTGGGAAACAAATACAAACATTTTTTCATATAATCCATTGCTTTAATATATCTTATCAAACATTTGTATATTTGAGTTTTTCTTTTTTTCATAACTCAAAGTTTGAATAATTCTTCAAAACTCCAATTTATATGTTGTATTGGAATAATCATTTTAATTTTAATATACTATGGCTCTTTAAGGAAAACCTCTTTTTGCTTTATGGGGTGGTTTGTTATATTTTAAAGAAGGTACAGGAAAGGTAAATTGAAACATAGACGGAACTTTTCCTGTACTTTTTTCCAAATATAGCAAAATACCTCATAAAGTGAAAATTTTATAGAAAGAAAAAAACTATCTTCTGTTGAGGCCTGGTGGTAATCTTGATTTGGTAATCCATTGGTGGGCAAGTTACCAAATAAAGATTACCACCAGGCCTCAAAAGAAGATAGTTTATTTCTTTCTATAAAATACATATTTTTCAAACTATTATTATCGCTATTTTAAAATATGTTTATCATTATTATAATATATTTTTAAATAAGTCTATATAAATACTAACCATAGCCAAGAAATTTATCTTTACTCCCAAAAACAGTTGGTACAATGTGTTTCTAACAGTTTTTCTTTAAATTCAAAATGGAGTAATCCAGTGTTAGTGTTATCTGTACTCTCTTCTTTCTTCTTTGTGTTTGATAAAGGCAACAATGCCGAAATATTATTCTATTTGTGTTAAAATGTGTGTGTGACTACTTCTACTATAGAAGACAGAAGAAAGGAGGATGTCACCTTTGTGCATTGAATTCTTCCACATTTTTCCTCTTTCCCTAGGTGGAATTTCTTCATCAGATTTACTCTTAGTAGTTTATTTTTCCCTTTTTCTTTAGTGTTATCAATTTCCTTTATTATAAAATTATTTAGCCATTGAGCCACCTCATTTTTAATCATAAAGTGGAAAAGAGATTTTCCTTAAAGAGATATATTATATATTCACACCATATAACCATTTCTTGTGTTTGACCTTATGTTATTCATTCCTTTTACATGTTCATATCTTAGTGTCCTATCATTTGTTAAAAATTTCCTTTTTCTACCTTTTTAGTTTCCTCTTTTAGGGAGTTGTGTTGTGCGTTTCACACACCTTCCTGATGCTTTTCGATAGAATGAAACCTAGGTCGGGGTATTGGGCGGTATTGATTGATTTCTTTCAAGAGGAAGCAAAGCAAAGTGTAAACTGTGTTCTTCTTTTTCATTGTAAAAGCCATATATTGTTTGTACCCTTTTATATGTTTCTATCCACCTTTACTGTACCTTCCAAATATAACAATTTAATGATAATATACAGTAATTTCAAATGTTTGTGTTTGCAGACACCCTAAAGTACGCTTGTTGCATTTAATCCAGAGAGGCACAATCATGCCAATAAAATTGAGATAGGAATGGCTTATCTCGTACAAATGAAGTTGGTCGACAATGGAGGCCTACCTGGTTGTTTGCTGGGTTAAGAGTCAAAAGAAATGGGGATATAAGGGGTTTGATTTAGCAGCGTCTTTCAAACTCTTGTTGTTCTTGGATAAAGAAGGCCACTTTAGGGCCTATAACACCCGACTCACACTCTTACACCAATTTGTGCATAAATTAGTGCACCCATTCTGGCAAACACCCTATGTGTCTTGACTACCACACACTGCTCTCTCTCAAAAACAAACTACTTTTTTTTCCACCTCCCCTTCAACGCGCTCAAAACGGCGGGAAAACGCCCAAAGAATAAACAACAAATACAAAACCAATATGTATAAAGCATTATATAAAAAAAAAACTATATCAAACAAATTATTACACAAAAGCTATTTTACTATATTAAATATATCCATATCAGAGACTGAACATAAACAAATGATACATATTAATGAATTAAAATTAATCGGTTAATAAATACATTTGTAAATAAAGTGAAATAGAAGAATTTTAATTTAAGCCATTCATGTCAAAAATATGTAACACTTTGTGTTATCTAAGTGTGTTCATGTTTGAGTAAAATATATGTTTATTCATTTATAAACGAAGGACATTTCCTAGTTCCCTTACTTAACTAAGCAACTTAGTTGAAAACCTGTGGAGACAGAAATAAACTAGGGCTTCTACCTCTGAATCCTCAAATATCTCGAATACTTAGGATATTCAAGATTCAAGAACATATCACAATCGAGATTTGAAAATAAAATGTATTCATATAAACAATATTCTTATTTTCTATACAAACTTAAGAATTATTGAAGTAAATTAAACATCTTTTGGTTATTATGTTTTAAAGGATTTGGATTCAAGTTTCATAGGTAAAGAGAAGATACTTAACTTACTTTATGGGATTAGCAACCAGAAAGTTTGTTGCTGCATTTATGTCATCAATCCCTATCTTATCTTGAACTAGTTATATCCATACCACCTCATTACATTCTCTCTCTATCTTGATCTAGTTCTATCCAGTCCACCTCATTACACCCTACATCTTTCAGGACCATTCTAATGTTATCCTCTAATCTGCGTGTAGGTCTTTCAAACGGTCTGTTTACATCGGGTTTGCCAAAGAGAAGGTTCAGATTCATAAAATAATGTATTCGGCCAATCTTTAAAATAAAAACTTGAAAATAAATATAATCACATAGGCATTTTGAAAGCATAGATGGGTCTCAAAGCTTACATAGACCCATACTTTATATATATATACCCTAAAGGGGGAGTACATACTTCTGAAAACTTGTCTACTTATGTGTAGTAGTTTCCTATTGTTTGATTCTAGGTCTACACATTATCAACCAACAGGATTATGGCATATGAACCATAATTTAGACAAAAGTTATATTCCAAACTTTGATAAAAACTGTTTCATATGATTATCATAACAGAGATCAAATTTTTTTTTTGCTCCTTGCATTTTTCATAAAATAATTTTTTTTTCCTAAATTTCAACATTTTCATAATTTATCTTTTTTTATTTTGCATTTTTAACTAGATTGAAATTTTATTTTTTACTGAAGAGCCATATAACTATTACAATCTATTATAATAGTTATTTTTCACAATATTTAATCTTTGTTTATTTATAATAAGGGGACCCAATACTTAGAATTGTATTTAGTAATATTATTGATGCCTAGTAATGGGATTACAAATGGCAACAATAGATATTTGACTTAACTTGAACCAAAATATTATGCACTTATTTTGTAGGATTAATGTATTGATTGTTATGACATACTATTATAAACATAACACTATTATTTTGTAGTTAATTGATTTTATACACAATTATACATATTTTAAAGAGTTTATGCTTATTTAAAAAAAAACATTTTATTATTTTGTATACATGCTTTTAAGTGTTAATTTTTAACATCTTATGTTATTGATTAAATATATGAGTGTCTAATTATTAGAAATAAATTTAAAACTTTTAATTTCATAACAGAAAAATATATATTCATTCAGTTGGCTGTAGCATATTACTATAGCAATGTATCTTTTTAGAATTATTCTCATAGAACTCCTAATTTCAGCAAATTTTTTACTCTACTGTACCTTTTTTTTAAATTATTTATAAATTTTTTAGTTGGTGAGGCTTTGCTTATAGGAATATATATGGTTAAAATAGTAATTCCTAACTATTTTGTTAGTTATTTATAATATGCTCTAATACTTGGTAAAACAGATCTTTTACTTTTTTTAAACTATAAATGAATGGTTTCAACTATATTTACATTTTTTTTGTTTTTTTGCTATGTGACGAAGTTGAATAAATATTTTTTATGTGAGGTTGGATGCTTGGTAAAAGAAATTCTCTAAAATCGAAAAATTGAAGTTGAACTAAAAATTGGAATCGAGATAAACATGTAAGTTATATTGACATTTCTAGTTTCTATTATTATTATTTTTTTCTAAAAATTAATAATAATCACTTAACAGTAAGGAACCTCAACGAAGAGATGTAATGTACATTTCTTTAACTCCTTACTTGGATATTAAATATTCATAAGAAAATAGAATCACACTGCTGCTTCTGGACTGGTTCTTTCAAGTATTCGTTGCTATTCTATAGATTTGCAGTCTTTTTAGTAACTACATAGTTTTTGCCCTCCCAGCTTAGTTTCACTTTTATTTCTAAGAAAGAAAGGAATTTATAGAATATGAAATGGATAGTTTTCACATTAATCATTCCCTATAGTTAAAGTCCGTTCACTGTAGGAATTGTTTTCTGAAATGCATTTTTCCCTACCAGAAATCTATTATATAGTAGGATATTGGTAGGAAAAAAGACCTTTCAGAGAGTAATTCCTACCGTGAATGGAATATAAAATTTATTCTCATGGAATGTCATTTTAAGCTGATTAAAATGCAAACTTTTTTTATATAGTTTTAAAACAAATAAAGTGTGTAGTAAAATGAATTAAGGGACTTTGTCTCACTACAATTAAGTTTGTTTGATAAAAAATAAATATATACATAAATCTTGATGAAAAGTAGAATTATATAAACATGTCATTTGACAGAGAGTAAAATTAAAATAATAAAATTGGCATCAATAGACAAAAGTATATTCGATTTCATAAGCTCACATAATTTGTAGTGACTTGCACTACACAACCTGCCTCGTTGGCTGAATAATGGTCAGCATCAGGGGTGAGGAACCTTTTGATATTGAAATATGTACACATCACCCGTTGCTATCATTATTTAAGTTGAGCTAAGTCGTAACAAAGTAGATTTACTGGAAAGTGGATTTAGAAAGCTAATTCGAGAATTAGAGCTTGATTATAAAGCGTATCACTTACACTTGTGAGATAGTTTTATGATTCAATTTGTTCTGAATATTCATTTTTTTACCTACATTATTTGAGAAGTAATTTTATTAGTTTTAACATATTTTTTGATGAAAGAATTTTTGGCTAATAGTTAATTTTATTGTGAGAAATATTTTGATAAAAAAATTCTTGAGTTTGTGCTCCACGAATAGTTTCATTTTTTAATTCAACTGTACATAGATACATAGTGTACAAGCATGCTTAAACATACATCCGGATCTAATAAGTATTATCAACTCAAATAGTTAATCACTCAAGAATTATTAAAACACTTCATTTTATTATATTGTAGGAATAATATTTGAATTTGAGTTTGAGACATATTTGGCAAGATATTTGGTTCCCAATTAGGTCTATTGAGACTGTTTTTCCCTAAATAACTTCCCACTCTCCATACATATAAATCCGGGTAGATCACCTCTAAAATTCTTCATTCCTCATCCCTACCCCATTAAAGTAATTTATAATGTGTATGTATAACCCGAACAGGTAGTAAGATACAGTGCTATAAAAAAAAGTATATCATTTACCACAACATTAATAATAAATGTACACACTAGCTAAAGTACTCATCCCACAATCATGTCAGGAATTTATATCATGGTATTTTAATAGATAACATCAGTTAAATTTGGGCTTGATAACTAATTTTTGGATTCTATAATATACAAGCAAATTTATAGCTCTCACAGTGATATTTTGTATTATAACTATGTTTATTCACTTATAAATTTATTAGATAGCTGTCAAAATGTGTTACATATGGAAACCAGCCACAAATTATTAATTACTATTATGTTTATACATCATGGATCTTCATTCTAACATGGAAATGGTAGACAAAACATCTTATCAGGCTGATCTTTATCAACAATTTCCTCTTTCAAAAAGGAACTTAAATGAGACTCAAAATAGAAACTCTAAAAATAGTAGCTATGTATTATAACTTAATTATTTAATTACATTAAAAGTGATTGCTATTACAGATTATATGTAAAATATTTGCCCATAATAAAAGCTCCATATATATATTTTAAATAATCAACACTTTATTAAAAAAAATTTAATTTAATTTTTAAAATGATTTCTCTATGAAATTGTATCATTAAATTTTCAAACCCACTGTTTTAAACAAGCTTTATTGTAGTACCTGCACTTTTCTATAGTACTAATTAAATACCATAATGGCTTATCGTGACTACTAGTGATAAAACATAGTCTTAGCACCAAACTTAAGTAAATATTCATCATGTTTAATACTTTTTTGATATTTAATACAGTCACCCAAAGTGGTGTACAAAATGAACTTGCATAAATCAAGCGTAGTTTTTGTAGTAACCTTTACTAATCATTTGAGTTAGATTGCTGAGGACAGGTGGATTAAGGCTCGAATCTCGCTCGGGTGAACTGGGGGGTGGTTTTTCATAAATGGTTTTCCACTCTCCCTCAACGCAAATGCAGGTTCACTTTCTCTTTATTTAACTTTCCCAATTCCGAACCCATTGGAGTAATTAGTACTTAATCTTATAACCCGAATGGGTAGTAAGACATGGTGCTAAGTATTATATTTACTAATCATGAAATTTGTTTATATTCTATTCATAACCCTTGGGAAGGAAGCACAAACGGACGTGCACACAGTAAAATTACAGGGTTTTTTCTTGTCTGCAGCATAAGCCAAATCTAAAACACTTAGAGTTTGATTATAAGTTTATAGCTAATATGTTTAAAAAAATAGTTTTTGATAACATAAGAATTGTAGTGAATATAAAACTCCATAAAATGTTGATGATTATTTAATCAAAAAATAAATATATATTAACTAGAGTTTAGTATTTAATTTAATTCAAGCCCAAGTTAAACTATTATTGTTAAAATAGTATATGACAAACCCCTTTTCTTTTTTTCACTAACTACCGTTTATTCTTAAATGTTCCTTTTTTGGGCCAAATCACAAATAAGCCGTATAAGAACTTTAAAACAAATTCCTGGTCACAATTTGAGAATTTTCATCTTTTTCGAATCCCAAATGGGATATTCTCTCGAATCTCAAATACCCTCAAAGATTTGAGGATTTTCATCTTTTTCGAATCCCAAATGGGATATTCTCTCGAATCTCAAATACCCTCAAAGATTTGAGGATTTAAAATTCCCATGTTTTTTAAAAAGTATGTTTTGTGAGCTGACAGTTCTTCCATTTGTTGTTTCTTTATCATTGCCAAGGGAACTTTTACCTTAATTAAGGACTGATTTGAAAAGCAATTTTGGAACGATTCTTATCATGTGCAAAAGTTGTAACAATTTTTTTTTACTATTTAGTTGCTAATATATGTATACATTTTGTTTAATATATTTTTTATATTTTTTTTTATAAAACTTGCTCACGTTTTCTTCATTTTACTGTTTCAACATTTAATTAAAACATATTTGTAGGGATGTTTTACATACGCTCTTGAATTGAATTCATGTAATAAGAAAAATATCCCACTTACACTTTTGATAACTCCTTACCACTTCTCTCCCTAAACTCACTCTATTTACTACCCTCTAGGAGTGTGATAACCAATAGGAATAAATTAGAAAACAATTTACTCCTCTGCCTCATACATAAAAGGTGTATCAATAATAAATCAGACTTAAATAAGTTCTTGACATATACACCAATACTTTTATATTGTATTTTATTGTACATTAATGATATTTTTAACATTTCCTTTCTTAGACATTCTTGTAATAAAAAAATAGTTGGCAAAATTTATTCATAAACGGAAATGTAACATATAATATGGTATACTGTTCTGTATATTCCTGTATACTTAGATTTGTTTGTGTTATAAAATTGTAAATTCTAGTTATAATATTAAATTGTTATTTGAATTATCACTATTAATTTTCACACGTGATTAGCTTATGAACAAAAATCAAATTTTGGGTTTTGATGAGTTCAAATAAATGGCACCGTGGGAATTAATATTTTTAATGTACTGCGCTAAATTTCAAAGAAGTTATTTATTACAAAATATTATTTTTAATTTTAGGTTGTTTCTTAGAATATTGTCTGAAATGGGACCAATAAACCCCTCTAAAAAATACCTTCCTTAGAATCATACTTATCATATTTTTATTGTTTTCTAAGTTTTACTAATAAAACAAAAATAATTTAGACCAGCGTTGCTCAAACTTTTCCCAATAGTAGACCACTAACCTTTGACAAGTGTTAAATGCATATGCAGAACACTTGATCAATGATGCATATGCAGACTACTTGATAAGTGTTTGATGCATATGCGGACCAGTTCTATAAATGTTTGATGCACATGCGGACCAGTTCTATAAATGTTTGATGCACATGCGGATCACTTTATCAGCGTTTGATGCATGTAAGGACCACTTGATAAGCTTTTTTAATTCTTCAACAGCTCCTACCGCCCCTCTCCCCTTAATATAATAATATTTATTTGTCACCTTCATGAAGCTGGAGATTCTATTGATGTACGAGTTTATTAACCAGTAAAAGACAGCATTGTTATTTTACTTAGTTTGTTATGCAAATTTCACATTTAATTCTACTTGTAGTACTAAGTATTGTCGACTTAAATGTGTAGCAAGACATGGTACTAAAATAATATTTATTGTTGACTTGGTGCACTTTTCCTGTCAATCTTGTACTCTAGCTCTTTCCCATAGTACTTAATTTCTTCCCTGTGCTCCCATTTGCAGACCACCTGGCAATTCACCGTGGACCACAGTTTGAGAAACACTGGTTTAGATTATACTACTTGTATGTTATGAAAGTAAACTTTCATTTGCTGGTAGTGAATGATGCAGTTCATGGGAATCTTCTAGTTTGTTACATTTGATATATTCTTAATGAAAACTAGACATTAATATATTTGTTCAGCAAGTTTGTACACAATTTTAGCAACTCTAATTTTATTTCAATATGTGGATTCTTTGTTTAGAATCTCCTTGCTGTGTTCTTTTTTCAAAGAGATCAGAGAGTTAATGTGTATCATATCATGTTATAATTAAAGTCCGTTAGTAGATCAAGTCTTTATTTTTGTATAACTCATAGAAATTCCTCATATTTTTATAATAATTTTAACTCTTCATAAATGTATTTAAACATTAAATTAATTTATTCAAAGTATGTTCGAATTTGTCTGTGATTATCATAATAATATTAATACTGTGCTAAAGTGATTTTTTCAATTATATATTGATTTTTTATTAACTACTCATACAAAATCAAATATATATATATATAAATAAAAATATTCAAAACTATTCCTTTAAAATATTTATAATATTCATACTAAAAGTTTGTTATAATGTAGGTTTTGTGGATCTTAAATACAAATTAATTGTGTGGTCTGTATTGAAAAATACATTCCTCTTGACCCTATTTATTAAAATTTGAATAGTGTAATGAACTAAATCACAACAAAAGTTATTTTTTGTTATTGTTTTTTATTTAATTTTTTTTTTCCAAAGATTAAACCAAGGCAGGGTTTTATTATTTTAAGCTAAGGAAAACACATTTATTAGAAATAAATTGATAAACTCTAAATTACTACTACTCACTTCCCCCCCCCCTCCCCTCCCCCCAACATCCCAACATAATTGGTGGCCAACAATCCTGTATTTAAACTTATGTTGCAAATACTATTTTATAAATAGCTAAGAATGTGTTAATATAATGTTGAATTTTAATTATTATATTCTTTATAATTTGTTAACTTTTGCAAAATAGCACTTTGTGAATACGCTTGGGAATCATTCAATTAAATGAGTGGAAATAGATTTTGTATAAATTATATATGTAACATGTGATGGATGTTAATTTTACTGTTCATAATGCTTAGGCCAGTTTCAGTGTATTTGTAAAAAACTCATAAATTTGTCTACTAAGACTAATGCTTGTAAATGCTCGCTAAATACCTCATAGCTGTTTAAGATTATAATGCATGTGCAATATTTTTAAAATTGGTTTTTCAAAATATATGTCAAATATTCACAAAGGTAGTTGTAGCTATTTATTGGTTGGGGTTAAAAAAATATATTTTTCAACACATCAAGTTTATTGTCAACTTAGAATTATATTATTAACAGTTAATCAAACAAAACAATGTTGTAAAAAAGTAAAAATTTAAAAGTTTTGCTTCCATTGTATTGAATACAAAATTATTTTCTAATTGGAAAACGTCTAAGAGTAACATTTTTGAATTGGTAAATGTTTGTGAAACCATTTCCATGGATTAATGGAACTTGCTTTGGAAATATATAGCGAGATTTCTAAATGGAGGTAGGTTTAAAACCCATTAGAACTATTTTTGTACATGCATATTATGTAAAATCATAAATCCTGTAGCTGTCATTTTTGACAGATCTTATCATTGCCGATTAAATAATAATATTAATTTCCGTGTTGGCTTTAAAAATATATTTTTGGATTTTTTAATCCAATTGTGACTCAAATGTATCCATAATAATGTGGGGTCAAAACATTTCATTTATTATAGTTCAATAATTCCTCGATAACAAAAAGTGAGATGGTTTATTCAATAATAGCACCTCTATTGGTAGAAATTGTTCGAGGTCCCATAAAACAACTTGCCGAACAAATAAAATGTTTAATATTGTACATTCATAACTAGCTTTGTATAAATTGCATACTATGTACATAAAATACTGCCATGCTTTACCATCCACAGAACTAATACTTCCTTGAAGAGAGAGTACATTATTGTAGTACATATTAGTACTTAGCTTCCAGCTGTCTAAATTAATGCCATCTGTCAAAAGTAAGCTGCAGAACCCATCACATGGCCAAATATATGGGAACAAATATAGTAACTTTTTGAGCTGTCGTTAAAGGTTTTTCAACTCTCATTGATTATAAATATGTTGTATTCAGTGATCTATAGGTGTAAACCTTAAAAAAATTGATAGACACAGTTTTCTTTTATTAATCTGACAACCCAAAAAAATGAATTGCTTCCAAACTGTCAAACTAATCGATGGCCCACTCAGCAGAAAGTGCCAGACAAATTCAAAATTGGATTATTATTTTTAATGCCACATTTACCACCAATTTAGATTATATGCTAATTAGATATTCAATTCTCAAGAATAAAAGAGATATAATACTTTACAAGGGAATGTTAAAAGTATCAAACTCATTTAAAAAAAAGTCGTCTTGTTACCTTTTAAAATAAAATTGTAATGCTATCAAGCATTTAGTTTGAAAGGATTTTCATAAGTTTCACAAATGGCCAATGTTTGAGTTAATATTAAATAGCTATAAATATTTTTTAATTTATTAAAATTGTTGGGTCAGAAAAATAAGAAAATTTCCTGTCCGTTGTTACATTTGATTTGTTTAACCTTTTTTTTCAAATTTGTATTCTTGCCCTCGAATTACTTTAGCCCTTTTACTCCTCCCATACAATTTTAATGTGTCCAAAGAAATAAAAAATCTCACAAAAAACTTATTACTCAATCTTTTCACTGACATACTCTTTCCATATTTAAAAGTAATTCTCATTCACCATATTTGAGAAACCAAAGTGTGGATCAGTGGGTTTGTTAAAATTAAAGTTTGGAGAAAAGGCGTGGGCTTTCAGGAAAGGATATCTTTAAATTAGTTCTATTATTTGTTATTACAAACATTTTTCTTGTAACAAAACTCAATATAGTACCTTAGTTGTCTTTTCTCAAATTAATTTTAAAAATTACATTCTTTTTTTCAACCAGCAGTAAACAGGACTAAACTTTCTTGTCCAAGAGAGTTCAATTGCTGAGTGAGAAAAATATCAAATGACCTTTGTGTTGATTGCGCCTGTGTTTTTATTAAGTCAAAACTAAGGCTTGTATAGTTTTTAAATTACAAGTTTTTAAAATTAAATATGGCAAACTATACTATACACATAACCAAAATCTACTCTAGGGATTAGCAAATTTGTTTAGGAGTAGATCAAACTCGTATCTCTTTGGTCAACTGTTTGTCTCCCTTGTTGGAATACCCACAAATGTATCCTTAATTTTGAATTTGGAGTGTATTTTATAAATAGGAGGCTAAGGATGTATTAGAAGCTTTTTTTTTATGTAAAGATGATCTTGTCATTAGACATATGTGATGTAAAATTATATTATTTTTTCAGAGTGTACTTTAAATTATAATTCTAGTTATAGTGAATGTGCAATGTTTGTGGATTTAATTGGTGTATGTATGGGTTGGGCTGGATTAAATATGTAACATGTCAGGTTTTTTTGTAGTGTTGACAATTTGAAACTTATTTTTAATGGATGCTCAATCATTTAACTATATAAATGTATAAATATATCTTAGGTCGGGCCTAAAAGTTATCATTGTTATCATTCATTATGACATTGTGTCTTAAACATTTTTATATTTTTAAACCACGAAAATAGTTTTAATCGTTTCAAATATAGATAGGCCCTAATAGTAATACACTCTTTTAGAAATAAACATGTTGAAGATTTTATTATGGCCCATTGTTTTTGTTCTACACTGATAGTATTATATTTTAAGAACTTGTGTAGAGTATCCTAACTGAACTACCTATTTCTTGATAAAACAAAACAATACAATGAATGTTTTAATTATTTCCCAGATTTATGATGAATGAAAACTCAAATATAGCTTATTAATGTTTTTAAATAATCATATTTGGTCTAATGGCAAACCCTTATGTTAAAACAATTGGTGGTAATAATAATAATAATAATAATAATTTGAGATTGATTTATAAATGCATACTTTATTTAACATGTATACATTTAAACCACTTTATTTTATCTAACATTTTATAAATATACCTTATTATGAGATTGAAAAAAATCTTTAATTTAATCTACATTAAATTTATCCACAATGATTGTAATAAAGTGTTTTTAATTGTAGACCAATATTTTTGTTGCATTATATTATTACATTTGTAAATTAATTTCTTGTTTGGCTGCATAAGTTGTTGGCTCGTTTTTATGCTGAAATTATAAGTTAGGATGCTCTTATTTTTGTTATTATATTTACTATCCGCATATTTTGTAAAAAAATTCTGAGCTACTAAGAAATGTGACTCAGTGAAAATGGCATGCCCTTCATACTTTCTTTTTCTGTAATATTTGTAAATATTGTTTATTTACTAGATGTAATGCAATGTTGTAACATTATTATTCACTAAAACATGAACATAATATTTTTTTTAGTTAACTATCAAAACTCTTTGACTATAGCTACCTTTCTTTAAAAGTATACTAAAATGTTATACAAATTAAGATGTGTGTCAACAGTGACTAAAAGAAATTCAAGCGAGTAAAAGTCTGCCAAATAATATATTGTAATATTTACTTTGTGATTCTTAAAAGTAAATTTTCCTTGAAGAGTTTTATCAATAAGACTCAACAATGATTTTTTTTAAATCAAATCTTACTGATAAGTTTTAGTGTGATTATGGTTTTGAAACTTATAAAAATGACAACTGAATATACATGTCCTAGACTGTGGTTGTGACTGTTCAAAGGCACTGAGCCACCTCATTGTTAAACAATAAAATATTTTCGTAATATTGTCAACTAGACAAAAGTGTTTGCACTGAAAGTTTTTTTTTAAATTCTTTAATCATGGCATTATTGTAGACAATATGTCAATGTATTAAAATATTTAAGGTGATGCCTTTCCATAAAGAATTAAATTATATTCCATTAACGATAGGTTTTTACCTGGATGACAGTTCGAAAATCATATGTTTAGGTTTTGGGTTGCCAACACTTGTAAAAGATCACAGTTTTGTTATAAAAGTAAAGATCTTTAATTACCTATCATACATTACATTTAAAATAACGTAAACTAAAGTTTTCTCATACTATTTCATTTTTTTAAATAATTTCTTTTTATCCAACCCGAAACAATATTTTAAACATAATTAAAAGTACTTATTTTTCGTTTTGAAACGTTACTGATTTAGTGTAATTTAGTACACACATCAATACCTTTTAATACAGGCGTCGTATTTACTTGGAAAAGAGAAAATTGTTGTCATTTTTTTACATACAATAAATGATTTTATGATTATTTTATCTTATTTTGAAATATTTAACTGATTAAAATATGTTCATCAAATGCGTGTCTGCATCATTGTAAAATACTTGTTTACCGTCGTGTTCAACCACATGGTTTAAATTCGTCAGTCGCCATTTTGAAGCAATGTTTGTTAGAAGTTTTTGTGAAATTAGTGTTAATATTTTTTAAGAGGAATAAAACTATAAATAAAGTTTGTGTCCGACCTTAAATAAATATATAAATAATATTGGCCTAAATTACTGTGGTTAACTATCACATTAATATATTACCAACTGTTTTCATTACAGTCATCCAAAGTGATAGATTTCAGCTGTTGGCGTAGTGATATATTAGGGATTACTTCTAGTAACATTTCGAGCTGTCATCTAGGTAAACTTAGCTCGTGAATGAATAATACCATTTATCTTATATAAGAAAATATTAACTAACATAAATAATTTGATGTTTTCTTCTTAACTTTTGGTACAACCTTTTGAACTTATTTTGTTTCTTTGACTTGATGAATTTTCTTCAGCATAACACCAGCAAAAGGTTGTAAGTGATAGCTTAAAGAATTGAAAGTGACTTAATAGTTTATTGATGTGAATATATTTTGTCTGTGATGAAATGTGTATTCATAGTTACAAAATAAAATAATTGTGTGTATTTCTTTCATTAGTTTAGTTTATTTACTATTCAGTAAATTATCTTATTTTAAAGTTTTGAGTGTAAACATGTTGGTAATAAGTACCAGTATGTAGATTGTAGAGGTTATGACTCCATGGCATCAGCCCACAACCGAGCCATACTGAATTATCACAAAAGCCCATGTATAAATAAATCAAAATAGCTAATCCTGCTATCTTTTAAACTGCAACATAGTAGAGTCTATCATTGAAAGCTTGCTACCAAAAAAGGTAAAATAGTTTACAAATGTCCCAATTAATATAGGAAAATATATCTCTTTGTTTGTTACCAGGCCTAAGCCAGTGGTTGTGTAACTGGGGTTCATGGCGGAGGGCCAGGTTTTCCAAAGACTGGACCAGACAGGAAAAATATATATACAATGAAAAAGCTGGGAGTACAATATTAACATGAGGGGGAGAGGGGGGGGGGGG
>CABFVX010000150.1:176554-221662 GCA_902151425.1 Timema shepardi | reverse complement strand
GGGGGGGGGGGGTGGAGCATTACCAGGCTGGAGTTGTAAGCTCTTTATGGCCGGTTTGAGATATAGTCTAATCCTTCCCTCGTGGCAGTAGGCATTAGCTTAGCCAGGATAGCTGGCCAGGATACCTCCACATGGTCCCTGCTGGGTAACAATGGGGCAATGCTTCGAGAAACTGTGGTTATACCTAAGGCTGAACTGACCACCTCTTGTGACTTTGCCATTCACACTTAAGGAGAGCCTAATTCTCCTGCCAAAGACCAGGTAATGGTGACGGGATTGCTGTCCGAACAGGGGTTGGTGGTCCCAAACTTCTCATTGCATGTGTTTGGTTACGTCGCTCCACTCAAAGGGTATGGCCACTTGGGGGTTATATGGCACTGTTTGACTGGGTGTTTGTTTCTGCTCTTTGGTTTGCCAAATGGCCTTGGGTGGGGATAGTATGAAAAGTCTCTTAATTACATGCACTGCACTAGATAGCCCCTTGTGTGATTATAGTGTAGATAAAGTGTCACAATCCATTTGGGAGGAATCCTTTAATGCAGCTGATTTACACATGTACATTAATAGAACTTAGTCCTCAACAAGAGGATAGGTAAGTAATGTATTAAGCAGGGTGGTCTGCATATGCATTAAACGTTTATCAGGTGAACTACAATTCAGAAAAGTTTGAAAAACTTTCACTGAGTGGAAGTAATGGCAGGGGGAAAACTGTAAAATAGTGAATGATGCATTATCAGATTACCAGCACATTTCATTTAGTGTGGGTATTTTACAGCATATGTTAGTGATTTAATTAAAACCACGAGACTCATTGATCCTAGCTAATGAATAGACTGATAGCTACCTACCTTACAGCATTGCCATTTAATTTTATTACCTCCTTAGCTAATAGCCAACTGTTACAGTAAATATGGAATTTGATTTGTCCAAAAACATAAATTTAGCAAGATGGTTATTAAAACTATAGGCACCCGCTTTGAGGGCCTCATGGTCAGGGGCGTCGCACCGGGATGGTTTGTGAGATTTTAGATCTGGAGTTGGGATATTCTAGGCTTATTCTGTACTACATTAGGCTTACTTTCTATTATGAAAGTCCTTAACCATAGACTTGTACAGACAAATTTAAAATGTCTCAACTTTTATCCCTAACCTAATAACTATCCCAACTTCAAAAATCATCATATATTAAAGGGAGATTTCTTTTATAGTAGATTGTAGAAATCTTAGTTAATCAAGTAGTTTAGTAGCGCTGTTGTTAGTAAGCAGATAGTGTATTCTGAATGCGGTATGGAAATGAATCGTAAGCTTAGGATGCACTTAGAAACGTTGACCAACCGCTCCCCAATTTTTCTAGCAAGTACTGTATCCATACTAATTTGAATTGAGCAGCTGTATCTTATTTCATTATTTATTAAAATAGTGTTTTATGAAAGCCATTTAAATAGGCTCAAAGCAACTATGAAGAAAGAGGAGTAACTTATGCCTTTGTTACATTGTTACAACTCTTATAATTTTTCATTTGATTAAGTAGGCTACATTAAACAAAATATAAGTTTCTATATTCATCCTTTAAAACTTGAGGCACATTTATAAATTCGTGATTTAGTATTTGATTTACATGAAATTTTGTATAACCATGTTGTTTAGAGTGACGATTTTGAATTTGTCATCAGTTATTTCATAAAATGTCAGGGGAATCCCGTTCACCCTCACAAGCTAAATTACAATATGTTTTGAATAGTTTATTCATATACCAGTATTAACATTTTAGGGCAACTTTCATGAGGTTATGGAGCAGGACATTGATAGGCAGGTATCAAAATACTGTAGAAATATCCATAAATTCATTTTTTTATTGCTTTATTTTACAGCTGAAATATTTTAAACAAACCAGGCCCAATTGCTAAGTTTTTGATAAAGTGACGAGTGAGGTCTACATCTCAAGAAGCTTATTTAAATAATGCTTCCAAGTGTGTTATAATAAAGTAGCTGTTTCAAACCTGGGAGTCACAGCATCTTTTGGGTGGGGTTTTAGCTCTATATTTACTTTTTCAAGGATTTTAATGATTACAGGAAGATGGTGAAATTCTAATAGAAATGTACCTAAGTTGTTTAAGTGTTAAAAACTTCTAAGTTACTCCTTAGATACCTTTTGGCTATTCCATTCTAATAGCTTTATGCTGACTTGGTTTACTGTGGCAGCCTTGTAATGCTGCTAGCACATAAAATCATCGCCCTCCCCCCTTTGTTGATTCTCTTTTACCACACATTAGTCACATATAATCATTATTATAAGCAATCTATCTATAATGATTAAAACAAGCATTAAAGGACATGCGGGATTAATGTCACGCTCTTTTGGTTTAGTTCGTTAGTGAAGGTGGAGTAAAGATTTTAATTCTGGCCAGGGGTAGTTTATCCTAATATCCCTACATGCAAATAGGGGTACATTTCATCTAAATTTTACTTATCCCACTAGTGTAATTAAATAAAGATAGGCCAGGCTGGTAGTAAGATACCTGAATAGTCTGTCCCCTACACACTTGGGCACTTTACTGCACGCTTTGATAAAATATATTTCTGGTGCCCTTAAGTACATAGGGTGCATGATAGTTTTTGGACAGCAAAGTACAGCTAGAGCCATCTGGTGGTTAATTCTGAAACATGCATTTCATTTTGCTGAATAAATAAAGAAATTACACACCAAAAGATGCGGGATATTTGCAGGCTTACCAAGGAGCTTGTCAAACATTTTTGCGTATTTAGAGAAATTGGTAAATATATACGTTTATTATATACATTTAAATATTGCCCTAATTAATTTACTTTTATCTGTAAAGTATTATTCTTAAACAAATTTTATTGAAGATCTCATAACTCGCAAAAAAAAACCTCTTGAGAGATATTTTCACACTAGAAAGAAAAATTTAACCGTTTAACATCATGAATATAAACAAAGAACATACTATACTAATTTTTATTTAACAGTATGCGAATGTTTTATTCCATTTTCACAAAATATATAATACTTTCATTGAATATAAAAAGCTAGTTTAACTTAAATGCACGATAAAGTGCAATTCGTATGTGCCCCTTATTAAAGTACGCAATAAGGGGTGCAATGGTACACTTTAAGAGAATTCGGACACCATCAAAAATCACTTCCGGCCTTTAAGCTGACGCCATTGCAACTTTAAAGTGCACTTGGCTTCCAAGGGCCCTTAGACAGACTATTTGGATACAGCCACAGTGAAACAAAAACTTGGTGGCAAATAGAAAAGTTGTGGTCATAAACTACAAAATGTTGGAAACCACTGTAATAAAGTCAGTTATATTTTTTAATCTAAAGATACACGATATGAACGATATCTCTGCAAATCTAAATAAATATATTTAGCTCGTTTTGATATTTAGCTCAAATCCAGGTAAACTGAAATAAATTATAATTCCAGTTATTTCCTTATGCACTGAAAAAACCCAAGATCGACAAATAAATTTAAAAAAAGCAGTTGCCTAAAAGCTTGGTTCAAGGCTTGATTATCGCCCTAAATTTTAACATTTTCCTGGGATCCTCCTGCCCCCTTTCTCCCTAACCATTCCAACATGCCCATTGCCCTTGTACTCTCCTTTACCACTTGGGTATTTTTCAAATTTCGAAATGTTCAGGGTTGGGAAAACCACTGGTTCACCCCCCAAAATTATATTTTGTGCCACACCCCTGCTCATGGTCTAACTCTCTCAGTAGATTAGACGGTCGATGAAGGGAAGATCAAGGTCCAAATTTTCATCCGTTGTACAGTAGATGGTTTTCCACTCTCTTTCCACGTCAATGCGAGTAGACTTCCTCTTAAATATAACCTACATAATACTTAAAACCGTTTGCGTAATTAGTATATATGCGTAAAGACCGAACAAGGTACTGTGATAAAAAAAAGTTGTGTAGGTATACGTGCTATTAAATTTCAAACAATGTTTCTTTGCTCTTTCTTGTGTTGATACATTTAATTGATTCAGAAAGTGCGCGTTAAATACCTTAAATAAATGAAAATGAATTTTTTTGCCCTTTACAACCTCTCACTACACAAAGTAAATACATTTTCAAATTCCAAATTATGTAACTATATTAATGGGTTTTAACAATTTTTTTCTGGATATTTTACTGTGTAAAAAACAAATTTTCTGGAACATAATTTTAGTGTTTTGGTAACATTTTCATTTAAACTATTCATCTTTACTTTGAAAAATATTATATTTTAAAAGTTTTATAATGATCATCTACGCCATATTAGCGTAAGATTGAGGAAATATAGGTAGTAGCGCTACTAGTGATATTATTTTAGCCCAAAGTGCACAGACAGCTTTTAAAATATATTGGTCTTTGCATAAAATAGCAACATAAAAGCTTGTTGATGTTATTGAGTTTATTTTGATACTGGGTTAATATTTAATAAATTAACTGATAGTTCAATTTCTGTACACTGCCATTTAACGTGTGTTCATACTCGTCAGTAAATAAATCATTCTGGATTATCTTACAAAGAAAATTATTAATATTGTAGGCCTATGATAATTATCTAAATAAAAGTGCATGGATACAATCACCATGTTCACATATTTCATTTGATAGATTTACATTAATTTAGTACATTTATTTGAACAATAATTTGATATCTTGTGCTTTAATGATTGTCTTAAACTGAACATCATGAAGATTTGTACCTATACTGATTGTACAAGTTCTGGTAAGTGTGTGTATTCATTTGGCCTTGGAAATGAAAAACACATCTCTTTGATAGGGGTACCCTAGTTAGGACTCATATTTTATTCTCTATTTAAAATAAAATATAGCTAATTGTGATTAGACGTGGATTGGGGGTCAGTATTTGTGTCACTTGTTTTCCAAACCTAGATCTGAACCTTAAATTAAACACAGAATCAAAAGATTTTTGTTTTTAGTTCAATCTATTTTTCAATAAATAAATCTACATATTTTGTGAGCAATTGAACATACTTTAGTGACTTGTTTTTGGTTTTAGATTTCTTGCCTTTGAAATGTGATGCCTGCCAGATGACATTTTGGTGAGTCACAAATTGTAATCAAGATTTAGTCCTACTTTATGTGATACTGTGTAGGCCTACAATAATATTCTAATTCAGAGGTTTAAGAACGTGTAGCTAATTTATTGTATGTTTAAAGCGCAAATTTATTCCTAAAATTTTGCCCTACTTGCCTCTTATTGCACTACAACAATCAATGTTTAGTTCTTTGAACATATGCTTTTTTTTAAATAATGAATAGGCCTACCTATTTCAAAAATATTCTTTTTTATTCATTTATAATTTTCTTAGTCTTTCAAAAACATTAAAACTACTTGCTCCTGTGCACAAATATGTTAACCTCGAAGCTGAAATTTTATATTTTTAGTGAGATTTTTTAAAATTTACTAAAAACTGTGTCAGAAGATAAAAAATGAAGATTTTTTTTCTGTCTGATTGAAGCAAAGAGAAGTGTTGCCTAAAGTAAATTGCGTGGCTATCCCGGGCAATGCCAGGTACTTGTGTAAGTTGTTTATAATATTTTCTTCAGCATGTATAATCAAGGTTAAATTACTTGAATCTGTTTTCTTGAAAATAGCACTCTATGACGATAATTTGACTAAGAACTTTAACTACAGATATTGCAGTCAAATTTTCATATGAGGGGACATTTAGAATAGGACCTACTCAAATATATTATTTTATGGTAAAATTGATAAAATTATTAAATTTTAGGTGTTGATTTAATATTAATCAAAAACTGATTTAAAGATCACATGACCTGACATGAATATGTGAAAGTAGATTCAGTAAATTCTCTAGCTGTCAGATAATGTTATTCATAAAAAATTGAACATAGTAACTTAAGTAGAGTTTTTGACTCTGTCCTAAATAGGTCCTATGGTTTTAATGTTTTCTCTCTTAATTTCCTTATTACACGCATCCTTCAGTATTTTTTTAGTGGGGATTACCCTAATCGTCATTAAGGTGTAAAACTCTGGTGTGAGCCTGAAAGCGAGCTATAGGTTTATTGTTCAAGCGGCGGTGGCCACCACTGCCATTAGCAGTAATAGTGCCAACTATTGCGAATATAGTGTGTCATGTGGTCAGCATAATTGACCTTCTAGGCATTAATCTCAGTTTTCCAGACCAAAGCTGCTACTTATTTATTCAAGTAGCTCATTTGTTCTCACGAGACTCAAGTTTGGCCCCAATCCAAACCCACTGCTTCACAGAAAGATTCTGGAAGCACC
Source organism: Timema shepardi (assembly GCA_902151425.1). Taxonomy (NCBI): domain Eukaryota; kingdom Metazoa; phylum Arthropoda; class Insecta; order Phasmatodea; family Timematidae; genus Timema; species Timema shepardi. Next base: position 215,372 of record CABFVX010000150.1, on the reverse strand, counting down.
GGGGATTGAACCCATGACCTCTGGATCTGTAGCCGGGAACTCTAACCACTAGACCATAAAGGTGGTCCAATAAGGTATGGAGTGTTGATTCTAAACCAAACCAAAATGGTATTTAAAAAGTAGTGCATCCAGAGTTAAAAATGTTTTTCAAATATTGTTTATCACTTTAGTTTTCCACCTTGTAAAATATTTATAAAATTTAACATGACTAGTTGTTGCTAAATCACTAATAAATAGGCCCATCATTTTGTTGATAAATTATTTTATTGTTATTAATAATAAATAATATAATCAGCTGATTGATATTATTCCACCAAGAACTTTCTGGCTCAATATTATGGGGAAAACCAATTAATTTCAAGCTGGGCACACATAAAGTTAGTTTTAACAAAGCTTTATTTTAATTCTAATATATAAATTTTAGTAGAACTTTGTTTAGTTTCAAAATAAGTTTACAGACTTATCTTTTTACTCCACATTTCACAAATAAGGAATGTTTTGTGTCAGCAAGGAGCACATGGTATACAGCTGTCACAACTGCCCATCAGCGTGCCAAAAGGACGTGCAAGTTCCTTTATGTCCTTTGTGCAATGCTCCAGTCTTGGTGGGTCCTGGGGAGCAACCAGATAAGGTGGTGAGGGAACACATTGAGCAGGACTGCCAGGCCATCTCAGCCATCGATCGACGGAAGGTATTGGTAGTTATAACCTGATTCTGAACAATCTAGTGCACTTCATTATCATTAGGCTTTATTTTATAGGGTATCTCAACACCATAATCTTCGAAATTGAGCCTTAAATGTTAGGATAATTTAAAACTATCATTCTCCCCCTCCCCCCACTAATTGCTTTTCATCCTCTCTAAGTGAATGCTGGTGGATTTCCTTAACATTCACCCTCTACATCCTATGTCCATATTAAGTAAATATAACTTGCGAACAATATGAAGAAAAAGTAGAAAAAAAAACTTGAAAAGGGCACATATATAATACAAACTTCTTAATCACTGTATGAAAAAATGATGATACTTGAATAAAAAAGTCTAAGTAAAAATTAATTTTAATTTAAACAATTTATCTAGTTTGCAATCACCAAATTTTTCATTGTTTCATTACTCAGTATTTTGGAATTCCTTTGTAACGATTACACATTTTTATTATATTTGCTCACTTATAGCAGCACATACAGTCTAATTTTAATAGAAAGCCTGCTATTTGAAAATTGTAAACTCATATTGTCACAATGGCGGAAAGAAAGTATACAATTGTACTTAACATTCCTAGTCTGTTTAATTAATGATATAAAGATAAATTATATGGTTATTCATAAGAAAATATTATTTGAATCTTTTGATAACCTAACTTTTAAGTTAAACTTTATAATTATTAAGTCAAATAAGATATTATTTTTAAAATTACAAATATATATATATATATAGCGCTTACACACACTGTAAATGAAACATTTTAAGGGTATAGACAACCTTATTCACCAATACAAATGATTTTGTTCAGAAGCTTACATCAGTATTTTTGCTATTAAGATTGAAAAAAATGATTCTTCACAACTTCTACTAAACTTAGTTTATTATCTACTTTAGAATTCGAATGAAAAATGATGTTACAAACACACCCAAGTTTATATTAAGCAAATCTATGGATTTTTATACATGATATACTTATTTTCTAGAAAATTTTGTTGTAAAAACACTCCTTTATTGTTTTCATATGAATTCAACTGCTATTACAATAGTTTAAATTGTTTTAGAACATTTAGATTTGGTTCACATAAACAAATACTCTGCTTTATATATTAGATTTCCCCATCACTCAACTTGTTTATGTGTGAACTAAATAGATTTTACACTAATTAGATCACTGATAAGTTATACCACAATAATGCCCACTGTGAATAGCCGGGATGAGTAATAAGATGCGGGTCACTCGAAAAAAAATTGTATCTGATCAAAAACCACTCACAGCCTACTGATAACACAGTAACTTCTAGAAGCCAAAGTTACTGTATGTGAGTCTTTTATATTTGGAAGAAGGTATAGAGAAGGTGGATAGAAACATAACTGGAACAAACACACTGTGACCTTTTACAATGAAGAAGAACAAATTTCACAGTTTACACTGCTGCCATTAGGCAAAGAGGTAAGGGCTGCCTCCTGAAGAAAATCGATTGGTACCGTCATTCTCTCTGAACTCATCAGGGAGGAGTGGGAAATGCGCAACACAACATGCTAATAGAGGAAACAAAAAAAAAGGGGGAAAAAGGAAAATGATAAAGAATGCTAGAACACTTAGATAAGAACATGAAAAGGAATAATATGTAAAGGACAAACACACGAAATACACGAGTCTTGTCATTTTTTCTTTAAATATTATACTTTTATAAAACAAATCCTTACTCAGCATTAAATAAACACTAAAAGATTTATAGAATAAATTACGATTACTAGACTAGACTGTAGAGGTCACCCGCAGTTCCACTCCAGTGATGACGCAGCCTAGACACCACCAGCGGACTTGGTACGTTAGCAATAATCGAGCCGAGCATTGGCATATTCTAAGAATACACTTATGACTGTTTAACTACTCATTTATTTCTTTTAACTCTATCGAATATTGTTAAATTGCACCTGATTATAATATTGCATTTTAGCTTTATTCAACAGAAACATAATGCATGGAAAATATAACAAAATATATCATCCTAAAAGCAATATTTCAGTGTTATATTTATGAAACAGTATAATATTATAAAAGCTATAGCATTCATAATATTTGTTTGGTAAAATTATTGTTATATAGTCATAGTCCTGTTTTATAAAATTATAATATTGTATTTAAATTGTATAAATCATTATAAAACAATTCTGTTTGCAAATAAAACTACTATTGTTGTGCAAGCGCTATTTTAGTTTTAGGTTTATTTATTAATATCGGCTATGTCATACAGTGTGTTTATTTGATTTTTAAATTGATGGAATGTTCCAATGGTTAATAACATTTGTAATGCTTACCTTTAATTAGGAACATTATTGTAGAATGCACTCCCATTTGAAACGATTGCATCACTTTCTTAATCTTCTTTGTTTTTTCTCTGTTCACTAGTGGTATGTTTACTGCACTTTTAACTTTTTTTTGCTCTACGTTTATTTATGCCTTTCATTCTAATAAACATACAGGCTCTTACAAAACACATAACCACAAATTCGTCAATTTTAGGATATTTACTTTTTATTCTCTTCTCCACTTTGTGAAAACACCAGAACATTGGTTAACAAAGCCTCCATGAAAGTGATTACATTTGTTTTCCATTTTTATAACACTGGTGACAAATTCTCTCATGGGTTTCATTAACAATCCCCTTGATATTGTTTGCAGCCAGTTCATTCTTGAAGGAGAAGTGTCTCTGGTTGGGGTTCCGTACTTGCTAGCTTTTTCTAGATATTCTTCTTCACTCTGTAGGCGATATAGCCAGCGGTCATTTCCAGTAGCTCAGTCCTCTCTTCAATAGTTTATGTTTCGAGTCATCTTGAAAATGTTTAATAAGGAGGTCATTGACTTTGGATGTGAACTCAACATCATATTCATTGTCAACCTGTTCGATTTGGGGGGACACTGCGGTTTCGTCTCCTTCACTATTATGTGACAAGGTCTGAGGAGCCGCATCTTGTGTAGTCTCGGACAGAATGTCTGTTCCTAGTGTTTGAACTTCTTTTTCATATATACAGTTTTCACAGTTAATCACTTCACCAGCATTGCGACTCAATTTTAAAGACTTAATTCTATGAAATACAGTGGTGGGCAGAGGATGGTCGTAAAATCGTCTTAATCTTCGAATCTGAGAAAAGTAGCCATCATATTTCAAATCCTTAAACAGACAACAAAGGCTATTTTTAGACATCAGAAACCCCCTTTGAAAAGAAAGAATTTTGTCTGATATTTGTTTTTTCCCATTTTTCTTTTTTTTCCTTTTCTTTCTAATTAATTTCATTGGGAAGATTAATTGATCGAAAGTTTGTTTAGCGCATCATCATCCTCATTTGTACAGTTGCGATATGCAATTTTCAAACAGTATGTTCCACTCACTGGGATTCGAGAGTTTAGTACGTCAAATCCAATGTTTACAATCAATACAGTTTCTCATAAATGAATGAACTCGGGGAAGTTATAGCATATTGCTTTCCAACACTCGGTGAAACAGTTCTGCGGCTTTCCTTACTTTCTGCCACTCTGTCCCATCTACAAGAATATGGTTCATAGGTAGTTTATGCGCATATTGTAAGTCTTCTCCATCTCTTTGCATTTCAATTCATTTTATAAATGCTTCTTTTGTAACACTTTTTCCACATTCAAGTTTATATCCCTCATCAAGCACGTGATTTTGTAATAGCTTCAGAGCATGTGGGACAACACTAAAACCCCATATAATATTTTGATCTTTACTTGTTAGATTTTTCATTGACGGTTTATCCAACGAGATACTCAAATCGGTCATCAGTTTACTGTTTTAAGGTCCCATGTCACAAACGAATGCTCTCACTCTGAAGCTAATGTTTTCAACCACTTGAATGATTTGGATTAGCAGTTCCTTTGTGACTGCTGTGTCAAAGTTATAATATATAGACTGCATCCACTTTCCAACTAAACATCTTATTACCATGACTTGGACATTGTTATGAGGCCCTCTAATTAGTTCTTCACTTTGATCAAAGCAAATATCATGGTTAACTTTCATCTCATCGAAGCTAAGGATGACATCTTTCTCAAATTTGGTGAACAGGCTTGCTTGTGTTTTTAAAATGTCGGTACACAGGCCAATGAATTTTGGAGGGACAGAAAATAGTTTAAAATGTTGTTTGATGGTGACTTCACTGGGAAGGGGATATTTTAACACATCTCTCACAAAATCCAGAGCTTTGAATGATATGCACTGTAAAGTGACAGCTCTAGCAATATCATCAGATGACCAATTAAAACACGTTCCTTTTTTTGAAGGCTTGTTGCTGACTTGCGGAAAATGCACCCTAAAATACATGAGAAATGTTGTTTAATTTTATTAACTCATAATTTGTTGATTTTAGTTGTTCTTGCAGGTTCTTAATTTGTTGTTTTAACTTGCCATTTTCATCTTTCATAGACTTTAATCCTACAGACAGTTCAGCAACACTAGAACTACATTACTGTGTATTTTCATGGCCCATTTCTTGATTTACAGATTAATTTCTTAAGCATTCTGTATCATTGTTTAATGATGATTGTAAAAGTTATTGTACTTCTTTGCGAGCATGTCGTTTTTCTGCACGTATTTTACTGTAATTACAAGTGGGCCTAGTCGGATTTAAAACAGGGCTACATATTGGTAGATTTAAATGAGGAACTGACGCTCTAACATATGTTTTATAGAAATATTTAATAACTCACTCTTTAAATCCCTTATATAGTCTAATTCATCATAATGTATTGAGAACACTTGAGCAATATCAACGGCAAATGAATCGGCCCACTTGTAAGAATTTATCTACTTTAATTTTAATTTCATTGGTTTTAGGAAACAAATGAAAATTAATTCCTAAGTTCTTTTGGTGTCTGTCGTGAATAGTACTACTGGCATTTGCACAACACACCACTGTTACAAAATCACATTTGATGAAACTATACTGTTATTACATAAGTAAACACACTCGGTGATTGACGCGTAGCTCTCAGTCATAGTTATCTTGGTGTCCACTTGTCGTCAGGGGGCAGGGCTTGCCACTGTGCATACGGCTCGTGACGCCTACCGTCTAGTCTAGGGACTGTGGAATATACTTAACAAATTGAAACTCTAATAGTTACATAATATAATTTAACATCTATTTAATTTGTGCTCTTGGCTGACCTTTTTAGTATTTGTGCTCCCTGAATAATTTTTTACTAGTGGCTAAATAGGAAATTTAAGGGTTTTTCTCTTTTTTAGTTTGTTTCATGAATGATTTCAAATGTGATTACAAAATAACTGGGAAAAATATTGAGCAATTTTAGGGAGATAGAAGAATTATATTTTGATTTAATATTACTGTTTTAATAACCATTAAAATGTGTAAATAACTGTTAAAACTATATTTCCATCAAGTTGAAACATCTTTGTTCAATGCAATCTTGAATAAACTTTATAGGTGCTCACTCCCATCTTTATCAAACCCCTAAAGCCTAATCCCTGGAAAAATATTTGAATTCTGATTCATAGTGAAGAAAATGGACCTCCACTTTGCAAAGTGAGTCCATAGTTATTGTTGAATAATCAATTGAAACCCAAATCAAACCTTTTCGGATTAAATTACAGAATAAATTATGTAACCAGTTGACTTATAGCACTGTTAACACCATTTGATAGTATTTAAACAAGATGCCTTTCAAAGTAAATTATGTTTTCACATCATTCACTTCAATAGGAAAAAAAATTGACCTGGAGAAGTAAAATCACTTCTAATTGCTCACAAATGTACATGGTACAATTATTGTTGTAAGCCTAGTTCCTTTAGGTTCAACAAGTTGGTATTTTTATGTAAATATAATTTGATTAGAAAAATAATCCTACTGTGTAATTTTTTATTCTGGTTACCTAGTCCATCTTATCTGAAATATATTTTATTTACTATTTTAAACTGACTTAATTTAATTCAAAATAAAAAAATGTATACTAATAAGTTAGGTTAGGTTACACTTATATTAAAAACACTAATTTTTAGAATAGGTTATGTTTGAAGTCCACACTCACATTATCAATACTGTGCCATTGACCTCGATGATCTTGGGGTAAAATGCTCTCCTCAGGACTCGTGGGGTCCAACCCAGTTAGGGTTGACGGATTTCTTTAGCAATAAAAACCTATAGCAAAACTTCCTTCAAAGGGAAGATAAAGCCATCAGTCTCACGTTGAAGTAAATGTAAAATGTGTATGTAAAATAACTTTGAAAGGTATGGGAAAATACCTTTCCTGGCAAAATTGGAAGGCCCTTTCGCTTTCTCTCTCATATGCTGATAAAATCAGTCAGTTCAGAAAGTGCACATTAAATATTTCAAATAAAAAAATACTGTAGCCAAAATTATTTGACCACCCAAATCGTCCTAATAAGCAATACATACAAATTAATTTGATTCAGGTAGTCTCATGTAATTAATTTTTTGTATTTATTTCAACTATTTACTCTACTGGCAGAAAGTGTGCAAGTGAGAGAAGAATGGTGGAAGGGTATAGAAAGGGAGGGATTTTAATAACTGAGTCGGCTAAAGGCTGGTAATAATTAATGATGATGATTATGATGACTTTTGGCATTAGAGCTTTGCATATTATTTGTATTTATAAAATTTTAATCCAAACTATAGACCAATTGTAACAACTGTTTGAATACATATTTATTTATTTCTTCTTCTTTTTTACATTAGACTCATTAATTTCCCCAAATATACATAACATTTTTAGAGATAACATATTAAATTTTTGAGAAAATATTGGGAGAATTATTCTAAAAATTTTCTATGGAAGCTTAAGAAGCATGTTAATGAACATGTGTTTAAATTTTCACTAGCTAAAAAGTTATCTGTTCTGCAGCATTAAATAGGTTTCTAGAACATTACCTTGGCTGTGTATTATTATTCTTAAAAGTCACATGAAAAAAGCTTAATTTTTATTGTATTTTGTTCTCATGAAAAAACTGATTCTTTCTATTTTGCAATTATATCTTTATTAAATACTGTGAATAAACTTGCTGGCCTCATATATGCTTCAAAGGATTGTTTTCACAACTGGAGTTGGAGTTGCATTACTACCAGCTTTTTCTACACTGTATTGTCTTTCAATGGCGGGACACTGAATCTGATAACCTGCACTGCAATTAAACTTGCCAGCAATATTTGATTTTCATACACTGTGGCATATTATTAATGTTATGAGTCTGAAGCTTTCAATCTAAAATATAACTATTACTGAACCTTATGATGAATATATACAAACATATTGTGTAGTTATTGTATTTGTTATCGGAAGAAAGCAAAGTAAAATATTTTTGGGGCCTTATCTATATGTGCTTAGCGAAATAATGATACCGTAGGTTCTATATAATGCTTGAAATGGTTTAATAATGGCAGGTATCAATGAAGTGGTGTGCAAATACAGCTTTCAAACTGGAAATTATCATATACTTCATCCAAGTCCAACTTCTTAGATTGCAATATTATGTTTTGGTTGTCAGAAGGAGTCTGATAACTACACACTGGTGTTTTAATTGTTAATCTAAGCATTGTACACCATCACTAAATTTTTATTGCAATTATCAAGTTTGCATCACTCATCATTTCTCAACATCAAACAGAAAATATTTTTTTTTTAACAAGGTTGCACAGTTGATGAAAATAATATATAGTTTCTATTTTAATGATTTCTTATTAAATGGTTCATTTTGACATGTCAAAGTTATTTGAGCAAATACTAAACTAGTATGATATCCTCTCATTCTATTACTCAAACTGTTTACGAGTGTATAAGTCATTGTTGGCAACTTTGTGTGTCTGACTGACTCACGTTGACTCTTCATTCAAGCTTAACAGATACTTTCACTTGTTTGAGGGCCTTACATTTTGGATCAAAGCCAACATCAAATATTTAAATGGCCAATTTTATATAATGCGTGTTCAAATTGGAGAGGAGTCATTTTTATTTAATAAACATGCTGCTTTTAGGAAGTGAATATATTTGAAGAATACAAGATGATTAAATACATGATTTTTGGAAATTAGTTAAACATGTATATCAAAATTAAGAATTAATGTATAGTTAAAGTTCATTCAGGAAGCATCTGATAAATTTAAACCATATATTTGAAAATAATAAGTCTACCAATATAAATATACAAAAGTACTCTTACTTTTGGAATCCCTTATGTAAAAAAACTGGTTATTTCTTCCTAAAAGACATACTAAACAAGTTGGTTCCCTGTGACATTAAGTAGGATATGGCATGGCCTGCTACTTGAAGATATGTGTTATAGAAACATAAATACTCCTATAGTACATTTTGATGGAAATTCCCATTGCAAGAGGAATTCAATCCATTAGACAATAATAGCAGTTATTGTCACTCTTATACTGTGATTAACTTAATACAGTACCTCTGATGCTTTGCATAAAAAGTCAACTGAAGCTCTGAAAATATCTTAGTGTCCCCACTACAAAATGTAATCATTATAAACAAAAGTTATGTTCAATTCAAATGTTAATAAATAATGAATAATGAACTCCAAAACAAGTGTAGTGTTCAATTTGTACTAGACTACTAAACATTCTTGTAATCATATGCTTCTTAAGAGCTGATTGAATGTTATAAAACAGACCTTATTTTTTCTATAGTGTACATATTTATATTCTTGATTTTTGTTTGTAATTTTTATTTAAACATTAGGTATCTGAAAATATAAGTTTTTTTTAGGATGGATAAATTAACACCATGGATATAGCATGACTGGAAGAAATATTTCACATCAAGACTTACAATCTATATTTTGTGTATGATAATTTAATTTACAAACTTCATTTATCTTATTGGATTATCATTCCAATGAAATATTAACCCCTATTACAGATATGTTTTGCTGTTAGCTCTGCTGAAACATACTAGATATAATTTCTTTCACAAACATTTGTTACTTTTAAAACTCAACTGAAAACAAATTAAGTGTTTCACAGATAGTTTTTCATTTCTTGAATCTTTACAATAGGTCCCCACTCATACAGTGGGTTAGATCCCAGGGCCCCGCTTTTAAGCGAAACACAGCCTTTTTTTGACTTTCAAATGCATATAAAATCCTAATAAAATGTTCACACTATCATATATAAAGTGTGGAATAGATCATTCAATTGAATGAAAACTATCCCGATAGTGCCCATCACTACCATAAACAGACTGAATTATCAACATAAAATGGTGACCGAAACTATTCACTGTGCGTTACATGCTGAAAGACGCAGGAAGACCGATACAAATGCATAGTGAACATGTATTAAAAACTGCTATATTGACGGAATGCCATAAAACGGGGCACCATTATTTATTAAATTGACTAAAATGTCTGAATTAAAATCAAATACAATTATTTTAGCACTTGGTCTCTTGCACTATAAAAACAAATGAATATCAATAAATAATCATTAACAGTTGTTATTAATCGATATGTATGGATTGCTGTACTAAATTATTATTATATTTGTTTTAAAAATTTCAATAGACAATAAGTTTAATGATGCAATAGTGTAAAGCTGTGGTTTGTTCGCAATTTAAAAGTATCTTATTTAACTCTTAAATTCAATTGCTAAATGCTGATTAAGTTTTTTTGGCACCGTGTCTTACTACCCATTCGGGTTATACGCCAATGCCTGATTAAGCTAAAACATCATCACTATTTATGCCTACTTTACAATACTTAGTTCTAAGAAGTGTTTGGGTTTATTGTTCTATATAAATTGAGGAGAGTTCATAAAGCTGTATTTAAAACCATATTCTTTTTTTCACTGTTACATGTTGCTTCGTGGTGATATATATTTATGGCAACTCTTAGAAGTGCCACAAAAGCAGCACTTATTTCCTAGTTTTACAAACTTAGGACTATAATCTTTGCTGATTTCAGATTATTGGTGATGGCTGTGGCAAGAATCTTTTCACTGATATTTCGTCTATACTCTACAGTGCAGACTCTTGTTTGCCACAAGTTTTTCCTCCCAAAATTACTTCAAATGAAACTATCCTCTTGAAAACTTCAAATCTCCCTTACCAAGACAAGGGCCAAAATAATGTGTGCATCTCTGGTGAAAAAAATGAAACTTCTGTCGACTTATACAGGATTAAGAAAAAACCAAGTTATATTAAGGGTGACACATCAAAACCCACAGATGTTGTACCAACTCTTCGTATCAAGCGAGGGAAAATTCTTTTAAACAAAATCAAAAAAAGAAGAAAGAGAAAGAAAACACTGAAAAACAAGCGTAGATTAAACACTAATCAATTTTCTAACCCATCTTTGTCAGTATCGGTTAGTTCATCATCTCAACTTGGCCTCTCAACTCCACAGAATGATAGCGCTAGTTGTGTTCTACGAGACAACCTCAAGCAAGCTCATTTAAGTTCTTTAGTTGAAGTCCCCACCACACCACATCTTCAAGAACACACTAAGTTGCATAGTGACTCTAGGCTTATAGTACAAGATATATTAGAAACTGCTATCAAAAGTATGCTAGATAATGTCGCAGAGGCTTCATTTTGTGACACCAATGCTGTCCCTGTTCAGCAGAATTCCAAAGTGTGCTCTACAAATGTATGTAGTCCTCAAAATTTAGAGGAAAACGTCAAGTCTCAACAGCCTGTTCCTGAAGTTGTCTCTGAAGTAGGTTTGGAAGCTCTGCCAAATTGTAGTTTAGGTTCTTTTGAACTTCCAGACGATGTGAAATCAAAAAAAGACTCTGGAAAAAGCAACAATATTACTAAGGAGAACGAGACTGACAGCTCATTTTTAGGTGAGAAGAAAATTGAAGGTAAGGACGTATACAATTTGATGTGCCATGTGAATTTAGCAAATGAAGATAATATGCTATTGAGTGTTGAGGAAAATACTGGCAGTGTTTTAAGACCAGTGAAGGAAATTAAATTTGACATTGACAATGTTGAAACCAAACAGGTAGGTAATCTTGTTTCAAATGAAACACCAAATACAAATATTGATTTTTCACATCCAGAAAATGAAGAAATCTGTGTTGAGAAACATATAAAGTCTGGAAATTATTCTGATAACACACATTTGAGTAAAATTGAAACTAATGTTGGAGATAAAAATACTCTACTCATCCCAGATTTGACATCACAGGTTGAAACAACCGCTTTTTTAGTGGGTGCATCTTCTAGGAATGTTTCTTTAATCCCGGATAAAGCTGATGTTGAGTTGGATTTTATAATGTGTAAGGAAGCTTCTAATTTAGATTTGAATATCAAACCAATTTCAATAACTTCAGTATCTGATACAATAGAAAGTAATTCTTCTAAAATTACAAATGAAAATTCTGTTGAGGAGACCAAATTATGCCAATATAACATCCCATATAATAATTTGGTTGAGAGGACTAAATCATGCAATCATAACCTTTCAAGAGCTCAAAATCTTGATTCTCAAAGAAATACACATATTTCTGGGAGTAAAAAGATAGGATCTGTAATCAATATATCTGTAAATAAATGCCCTTCGGATATGGTAAACGATGCTTTGTTTGATGATATCAGTCTCGACTCTATGATTGGTGTTAGTAATAGTTTAGATTCCGCTAAAAATGCATCTGTTAATAATAAAGTTGATCCGATCCAAGGTGCTGCAATGGCAAATAAAGTGTGTGAAAGTAGAGTTACCAACATTGCTACCATGAATGTCAAAAGGACCGACATTGTGAATGGCCCCCTGGTAATTAAGGTTTGTGCTGATTCCAGCAGTGTCATGATAAATGTTAGTAGTACTGATGCAGATCTCAGTTGTGAAGTAGCAAGCTCAAACCTTTCACAGGGCTCGTCAGTTGTTCTGGATAGCTGTCAGGAATTGACAACATCACGTATACTAATGGGCTCAAACATTGCAGATAGTAGCTGCACTAAAACACCATTCATTGTTCATAAAAACCCTAAAAATACTATAAAGGAAGTTGAAGAATCAAGTCATGGTCAGATTAAACAAGGTTCTAAGTCTATAAATTGTATTGAAGGGGAGCCAAAATATAAACTTGAAGTGGAATCTTCATTGCCTTTGAAGAAGCGTTTAAAGTGTTTAACCCATGTAGTCGAAACCAATGTTAAAACAGACTCTCTCAAGTCATCAATTTCTGAAAGTTTACCTTCTTACCCAGCAACACCCATGATAAGTATTGCAGAGTTGGAGCTAAGCAAAACCTTGTTTACAAATAATGTGGAAGCAGTAAATAACAGTCCAACATATTCACTTTATGATAACCCTATTAATTATTATGATTGCTATCAGTTACCCGAGAGAACTGATTTCAGTAGAGATATGTGTGCACTGAAATCTGTGCATGAAGCTTTAGCTTTACCAACTATTGAAGGTCATAAAATAAACTTAAACAAAAACTTTAAAGAGGATCAACATTTGAGGAACACAGAATCATACGTAAAACAAGAAGTGACCGTTAACAACGAGAGAAATGTGTACTTAGCTCAAAATATGGCCACTCTGCATCTTCCTGTGGAAGATGATAAAGATCTCGTGGGATCGTCGTATATAAAACAAGAAATTGATTCAAACACTAAGCAAAACATGTATTTGCATGACAAAATTGACCCTTTTGTGTGGTCAACATTTTCAGAAAAGAATATTGATTTAAATAGTGAGGAAAATATGTTTTTAGCTAAGAAAGCGAGAGAGTCATTGCCACGACAAATTGATTCAAATTATATGCAATATGCATGTCACTATCCAAATTATATGTCTGAGCTATATGACTATGATTATGAATATAAAACTAGGAGGGAACTAGATAACTCTACAGCAGAACTAATTCATTGTAAATGTCCTGAAACTCTTAGAAGTAGCATATATAATGACACAGGAAACTGCCATTCAAATTTTGTAGATGTGAAATCGTTTTCACAAAGGAGTGAATCAATTAGAAAAACATTCAAAACTGCGGCTGAACTAAAACAGATCCCTGCAATGGAAGAATCGTGTATAAATTCAACAGTTTCTGTAAAGCTTGAACAAACTTATGATCCTTCACAAAGTCCTACGGGTAAGTATTGTCAAACTTCACAACAAGATAAAGGCAATAGTCCTAAACTTCCTTCCTATCACAGACACCCAATATATCCTCAAGAATACCATAACACCCTTCATCATAAAAGTGCCACTTTTGAGAAGCAAAATTATTGCAAATGTACAAAATGTATACTTAAATGTAGATTATTAAAAACCTGTGATAATGAATCTGCAAGTGTTCAACAAAAACAAGATTCAAAAACAAATTGTTTGGATCTAAAGATGTTCCAAGAAAGAAGATTATTCAAAACTCCAGCAGAGCTGAAGCAAATTCCTGTGACGGAGAAAGAAAGTTCTATTTCATTTTTGTTGAAGACTGAACCAAGTTCTACCCCTATTGATAGTAATCAACCATCAAAGCTAAGTGATTCAGGCAAGCATGAAAGTGTAGAGGCAGATGCTAAGCAGGTTTTAGATCTTAGAGTATTGAAGGACAGTGAGCAAGAAAAGATTTGTTGCCAGAGAAACAAAAAAGTCCATTCAAGAAGATTTAAAAGACATTCTAGGGAATACCTTACTCAAACATCAGAGCGAGTTGATGATTATATGAAAAAAATTCATGAAAAACGCCGCCGTAAACATATAGTTAGGTAGTCCCCTACAGGTTTTTCATTGGGACATGTCACTGAACATCATTTCTTAAGTTATTTTTATAGCATTTAGATATTTAGTATCATAAAAAAACAGATTTTGTTTGTTTAGTATAATTATGGTTTATCTTATAGTATTATTAATATAATATGTATGTACCAATTATAGAAGCTTAGTAACTCCATTAACAACGTTTCCAAAATGCACTTCAAATGGATACTCTTTTACTCTCAAGATCTCAAGCTTATTATTAAATATTTATTTTTGGAGAAAAGTGTCCCTTGTAGTGTAGATTTTAAATATTAGAACCTTTGTATATCATAAAATTCTGCTAGTTGTCAACTTTACCATTATTAACAGTGATGCAAACATAATACAGATAATGTTACATCATTTCCCATTATGTTGCTAAAAGCTTTCAAAAATAATTTCCAAACTGCACATATTAAGTGATTCATATTATTGACATATATTTGAGATGAACAAATAACTTTTGAATAACTTGCAGAAGAAGTGGAGTTTAAAAACTTTTTGACCAATAGAGCCACGAATATCCCTAAAAGTGATTCATTTGTTAACATTATTGAAAAAATCTTGCCCTGGCAATGGCGTTCAAATGGGCTGTCATATTATAGTGTAAAATAAAGTTTTTTTATTTTGTTGAATACATACCGTAGTGGATTGTTGCATTTAACTATTATTTTTATAAGAAATAATTTTTATAATATGTTATTGGACAAAGTGACAGTAAACTTTAAATACAAGTACGAGTATTTATTAATATTTGTATTGCTTTATCTTTGACATGAAATTCATTGAAATAAATAATTTTGTCAAGTATGTACATAAAAATGAATGTATAGTTGGTTTTGTGTAAAAATACAGATTATAAACATTCATTAATTTGTTTCAATATTGAGGAGCCCATTAGATGATTGTCAAGCCATGATATTAATAAAAAAAAAATTATATTCTCAGTGATAAAACAATGAATATATATATATTTTAAAGAAAGCATATTATACTTGTAAAGAGCTATGTGCTAATTTTTATTCCTGGTTGTAACACATCTAGTTTTCTTTCTAATCCAAGAAGTTAAAGGAGCCACATTCTTTTTATTTATTATTATTGTTGATGTTTGTAGTCAATTTTTAGTTCTACATGGCAATCAGGAGTTACTATGAAGATTGAAACCTGCATATTAAAAGTGTTTTTTAACATAGTTCGCTGGTTGGTTGCTAATGGCCGGCATATTGTAGTTATACCATTTGTATTACATCCCAATAGCAGTGAATTAGATTATCTCTATCCATTCTAGAATTAACTTCGTCAAAAGTACAAGGCGAGGAGATGGATATAAGACTGTAGAGGTGGGGAACAAAGCAATCGTGGCCAGTATTTAGCTGGAAAAGAGCAACAGATAATCTTTTGCTTTCTTCTTATTTCTAATTGGAATCTCATTCCAGTTAATTAATTTGCACAGCTTTAGCTGTTGAAGTATACAGTGCCATACACCGGATTAAATAGATGTTGGTTACATTGTATGATCATACATTGAATGTTTTCCAACTTCAGTGAAAATTAAGTTAATAGTGTGTTTTTAAAAAAGTGTTATGTTTATGACATTGATTTACTTTGTGGTGTTAGATTGAGAATTTTATTCATATGTGAAATACAAACAGTTCTAAGTGACATACATCGCACAAGGAATATTAACTAATAAACCGATGAAGAAATACAAATTACACCTTTTTATTGTTATTACAAAGTATTTTTGTTAAAAAAATCAATTTTTTTTTCTATGATGATAGATATTATTTTGTGTATTAGTCTCTGAAGTGTATTCAAGTTCGCATACAATTATTTTTTAATAGTACAGAAAAAGATTTCGCCAACAAACTAGATTGGAAAGGCTGTGTTTCTCTGTCAATGCCTCACTCTACATTTTCAATGTTTTATAACAACAAAATATGAAGTCAAGTTATGGCATTGTTTCACCGAACATGATTTTTAAAATAATATGTACAGTTTTTATATAAATATCAATTTATTTTATGCTGTACATTTTAATTACTTTTTTCTTTACTTCAAATGCTTTGTTTCTTGTCAAGTCTTGTTCTTCGAAGAAGCCCACGTAATAAAACAATCACTAGCTATTACAAAGTTTTTTTACTTGTAAATATTTATTTACACTGAACTATTAATAATTCATGACTATGAATATTTTTAGTTGGTTCTTAAAGTGTAAGATCTGAAAATAAGTTGCACTAATAGTGTACTTTTACTACTACTATTATCTAAGTAAATTAGTAAACATATTTGAAAGAGTATTCTCTTATTACTTTAAATGTTATTAAATGTGAAATGTGTAGTTTAGTATAAGATATACTTCCATCTTAAAATAAAATGTTGGTTTATTTTTTTAAATACCATTTCAATCTCCATCAGAATCATTGTTAACATACACATTTATTGTTGGCATTTTTCAACATTTATATGTGCCTCACTATCTTTTGTTTTACTTTACAGTGTTACATAAGGGAAAAATAAATATAAGTTTTAAACTAACTATACAGCCCCTTTTAAACATTATCATTATATACTTATTAATTTAGTCATTTAAGTTATAATAAGTACTAATGGCTTATATATATTAGTTTAAATAAATGGCACGGAACTCCACACGGACTTCCTTGCTCTATTGTTTATAAAAGGAGATATTTACTCAAAATTTGTAATATAATATACACTAGCAACACCAGAACAAATTGTGCTAGACATACATAAAACATTTTTTGACTATCAGTTTTAAATTTCATAATTTTATTTTTAAAGAATTAACAACTTCATTTGTATATTTGGACCAATAAAAAAATATCAATATTGGGTCCTTGAATGTCAACATTTCTTATTAAAATTTTTACTTCTGGTTAAAAAATTTGTCATTTTACTAGGGGATTCACATTTTATGATTATCGCATTGTTATTAAATTTCTCTTTTATAAATTTTGACCAATAAAATAAGTAATTATTTACTATTGAGTCTAAAATGAGATAGAATCGTTATAGCCAATTTTGAGAAAATGGAATTTTTCTCTTTTCATCCTCTAGTAAACTGCTATTAATTTTAAGGTTAAACAAACACACAGACAGACGGCGTTGCAAAAAACACTTTTTGGCTTCAGGGGTGGGGTGGGGGGTCATGAAATTTCGACACCCATCAACATCTTGGGCTAGGTTTTTTTTGACGGATGTAATACTTCATCTTAAAGTGTTGGCAAAGTTAAAAGAAAAATATATTTGTATATAGCTTGAAAACTTTTGGTTTTATAAAAATATATTTCATTTAAAAGGTGTGTATTATAAATAGATCCACATGTATGCAATGGTAAGTAATGTCATATCTCAAAGACTTACAGAGATAAAATTAAAAATTAGAGTTTATGCATCAGACTGGAACCCTTAAAGTCATTTTGATGAAAAGTTGAGAGTAGCCATTTGGTTGGTAATATTAATCAAAATCGTTAAAGCCAATTTTGATAAAATCGAATTTTTCTCTTTCCACCCTAAAAGAAACTACCCTTAATTTTAAGGTTTGGATATCCAATTCCAAAAAATCCTCAGGATGAACCTATGAAAACCCTATATTCCAAGTTTTAGCCCAATCGGTAAAATAGTTTAGGCTCTAGCCCGAGGTCCAGACTGATGGACAGAGAGAGAAACAAAATTACAAAAACCACTTTTTAGGGTTCAGGGGGTCATGAGATATTGACATCCATCAAAATCTTGAGTTCAATTTTTTTTTACTATCACAATACTTGCTCTACCTGTAAGGTAGTGAGAAAGTAAATATTGATATTGAGGTCAACACTTCGTATTAAAATATCGACTTCTGGCTTAACATTTTAGATATTTTATTAGAGGTTGCACATCTTATGGTTATTGCATTGCTATTAAATTCCTTCTTTTTAAATTTTGAACAATAAAATAAGTAAATATTGACTATTGTATCCAAAATGATAAGAGATAGATCATTTTTGTACAAACATTTCTCCTAAGAAGAAAGAGAACATACACATTTTGAGAGACTTACTTATTTCTTACTCTATGGCATTGGAGAATTATTGTGTTAAAACTTTAGTATCTCTCTACAACTAAAGCTCAAATTGTATTAATATATTTGCCAATATCTCAAAAACTGTTGATTTTATAAAAAATATATTTTAAATAAAAGTTTTAAATTTTTAATAGTGCTACAATTTTGCAATGGTAAGTCATTTAGTATCTCAAATTGTTGTGGGGGATACAGAAATTTGCTTGTCTGTAAAGTACCCTAAAAGTAATTTTCATGGGAAAATGAAACTAGCCAGTTTATTTATAATTTTAATCAATGCCTAGATATGAATTTTAATCAAAATCGTTAAGAGCTGAATTTCAAAAATTGATTTTATTTTCTTTTCACATTTTATCAAACTACTCTTATTTTGGGGTTAAAAAGATACACAGACAGACAGCATTGCAATTAACAATATTTAGGGTTTGGAGGGTAATGAGATGTCGACATTCATCAACATTTCAGGTTAGATTTATTTTACGGTTGCAATACTTTACCTTTAGTGTTCGAAAAATTAAAAAAAATATATATATGTGTGTATAGGCTGAAGGTTATTGGTTTTATAAAAATATGTTTGCAATAAAATATTTGTATTATAGATAGATCTACACATTTGTAATGATAAGTAATTTTATATCTCAAATAGTTTCAGAGGTATGATAAAAAAAATAAGAATTAATTTACTTATTTATTTTGAGAAAATCAACTTTTTTCTTTTTGCCCTTCAGTGAACTACCCTTAATTTTAGGGTTGGATATCCAATTCCAAAAACCCCTTGGAGCAACCCTATGAAAACCCTAGATACCAAGTTTTAGCCCGATCGGTAAAATACTTTAGGCTCTTGTTGGAGATATAGACAGAGAAGTGAATTCAAAAACCACTTTTTCTGATTCAGGGGGTCATTAAACGTCGAGATTCATCAAAAACTCGAGTTCGATTTTTTTGACTATCACAATACTTTCTCAATCTGTAAGATAGCAAGGAAAAAAAAATCAACCCAGTTGGTCAATTAAATGACAGTATTGTAGGTATAATCAAATCTAGCCTTTAACACACCAAAATAACGTACTTTGCTATGTGTTTTCTTTTTATTACAGCATAAGCCCTGTGTGACTCAACTTTACTTTTTCATCTGTATTATTGGTACCAAGATAAAATATTTGCTTCATTTCAGGGCTGCCCGAATCAGAGGCTTAACATGAACTAATTAGTGCAAGCTTATTATATTATGGAAATAGCTAGATCTGAGCACAATACATTTGTAGCATCCAAAAGGGGCAGATGCCGACAAACCACATAGAAAAACATAAAAACTAAAAATATGGGGGGGAATTTAACCCAGAGCGAGTGCCGAGGAGGTCTAGGTTGTAAATGCTTAACAAGAACATTACAGTCCCACAACTCGCAACCCTCAAACTAGTTGTGGATATAATAAATGTGAACCTCTATCTCAACCAGACAGCAAGAGACTGCAGCCTTCCTAAAGCTCATATTAAACCTAACTATTTGACGAACTTTCCTTGGGAATGATGGGGCATATATCAGAAAGATACAAAACAGATTAAGAAAGATTGATATTTATTAATAACGCTCAATAGTTGCGTAACAGTTTGACTCAGAGTAGACAATATAATATAGGTAAAAAACATTATGACTTGAAACCAATGAAATTTTCCATATGAAGGTTAACATTGTTTTCTTAACATGCTTATTGTGTACGCGAGACTAATTAAAGGCTTTATAAACATAGTCATATGGTGCTACATAAAAAGGTAACTCAATGAAGTAAACAATACCTCTATCATGAAGAGGCGCCCTTCTAGTAACACTAAATCTACAAATATTTTATATTTTTAATATCAAATATTTAAATCCTACATTTACTATAAAAGTTTGCTCAAAATAAAAGGAGCTTTGCAAATGACAATAAACCATCTTAACTTAGCAATGAAAGATACCCCTTAAGAATTAACATATTACAAAAAAAAATTAAATATCAAATCGTTAGCCATTAGAAATGGCGCGACAAAGTTGTTTAAGATACAAATTTATTATAAAAAAAACCATAATAAATTAACGTCAAGACCCAGAAAATGGTATTCGTGAAAGTTATCAAAAAATACATTATGACAAAAAAAAAATTATCCAACCTATCGTAATATAAATGACATTACTTTTAATAAGGCGCAAAGACCTAGTAATACAAAAGAATAAGGAAATGTTCCTAACCATAAGACGTAATTTTAGCAATTTTTTAAAAGTGTGGCCGAAAAGAGAATTTAGAAAAATATAAAGGTATAAAACGTTTCATGAGCCAAAACAGAATTTATATCTTATATTTTAGACGCAGAAAGCCGGAGCTTATGTTAAACCTGCTAAGACACAGGCCCAATTGTGTCGTTATCGATACAGAGAGCAGAATATATACAAAACTCGGTAGGGGATGAAAAGAGAAGGGGGTAGGATACATTCTGGACTAGAATGGAACAAAAATGCAAGCATGCTGTGCTTCGGGAACTTTCTCGTAACGGAGACTAGTCACTGTGCATGCCCAGCCCGGCCTAGGCGTCGCTTAGCTTGCCAGACATCACGCGCACTTAGTAGCTTGTTCTACCGGGTCAGTGAATGTTCGTCCGGAGGTTTTGAGCCGTTGTTCCACGCAGGCCCAGTTGACAGGCGAATGCAGTAAGTCTCTTCTATTTGTTTTGTTTTAACGTCTCCCTTAAAACGTCCAATGCTACACATTTTTATTCATTAATATGAAGTCTGAGAGCATGGGTTTCTTAACAGAATGGCTTTATACAGGACTTCCTTTTTACTTGCTAGTAAGGTCTTTTCTGTGATTACTGGTCAGTGAACACAATATAATATTGCTCTACTTGGGGTATATTTATACTTGAAGCATCCTTAAACAAATGAACCAAGGCACCCGCCCTA
Source organism: Timema shepardi (assembly GCA_902151425.1). NCBI lineage: Eukaryota > Metazoa > Arthropoda > Insecta > Phasmatodea > Timematidae > Timema > Timema shepardi. The sequence goes on along the minus strand of CABFVX010000150.1, from coordinate 193,885 downwards.
TGAGCTAAGACAAGAAGACTAATTTAAAACTGATTAAATACCATACTCAGCTTTTCATTGGCAATTTTTGTATGAATACACACACTTGTTTTTAGTCAAATTTTTGTTTAAACTGCCTACCTGACATTAACAACCTCTTCTTACAAAAATTAACTTACCTGACTGTTGCACAGGGATTATAATATTTTATGCTCCAGTCTTGATTTAGTTGTGTTTTTTCGATTTGATCCTCAAAGACGTTATATTTTTTTACTTAGTAGATGTACTACTCACTAGTAGTAATATCATATTTTACTGTAACTATGTTCCTATATTTATACTATGCTGATTACATTCCTCACTTGTTTCTATTGTTTTGGATAAACTTGTTGATTCAATAGTCTAGTTCAAATCTTATTTACTTCAACTTAAACATTTACTGTAAGATATATTATGTTATTTCTAGTATCGTTTGTCTTGAGTATATAGTTATTTTGTTTGATTCTGATTTGAGTAACATACATTTTCAGAAGATGTTTAGAGAAAAGGGGTATTTTTTTAAACCTATTTTATGTTTTATTGTGATATGCTTGGTTATTGTTTGTTTTTTCTAGCAATAAAAATATAATAATAAAGAAAAACTGTTAGATTTACAATCTTAAAATCACTTCAAAAACAGGCTATTTCATTGTTTGTTTTTGTTAATTACTTTGCATGACCTTTATTTCATCGTGTTCAGGGAGAGCTGTTGTAAAATCCATATGGGGACATGTATTGTGACCATCAAAAGAACCTTTTTAATGCAGAGTTAAATAAATTCATCTAAGATAGTTTTATTCTCACTGCTAATTTTCACACAAAGCTCTTTTGAAATTCACCCTTAGTTTGTTACATTAGATCAGATATTTAATTGTTAAAATACATCACTGACAATGGAACACATTGAAATTAGTTAAAAACGGCATAACACGAAGCAAATCAAGCTATGATCTTAAGCCTGCCACATGGGCAAATTTATCTCAGAGCTCATATTTATCACATTCTATTTTCTTTTGTTTGTGATAATGAAAGCATTTGGCAACACTGTTGCAGTACTCATTAGAACGAGGAAAACAGTCTTAGTATTTGCACGTGTAACCAATGAAATGTAGGGTGATTTTATTTTGAATTAATCCTTTATAATTTATATTTAATTGTTGTAGGCCTAAATGTGTGTATTATTTTCATTTTAACAATTGAAGAAACAAGACAGAAAATGTGTTTTTTGTATTTATTTTAAATAAATCCAACCAAATGTGTTGTGCTATTATATTATCTACTGTTTATTTGTGTGTGTGTGTGTGTGTGTGTGTGTGTGTGCATGTGCATGCATGAGGGTGTGTGTACAACCCTACCTAATCCACCAAAGATTGCCTTCAATGTTGTGTTTAACTACAATTACTAACATATACAGTCACAACATAATGGCATTCTCGAAAAAACATTAATATCAAAATATCCAATAGTCCTCTTTTGGTATTTGGAGGGAGGTTTATTTTGTATAACCATGAATCACATATAGTCTTTAAAAAAATCCACACATGGTATCAAAAATATAAATCATATTCTGTGCCCCATCATTTTTAGCGTCTTATGATAGTTTCTACCTTTATATGAAACATTGTATCCTCTCACTTATGTCGTTATTCCCACGTTTCCTTTACACCTCAGCACCTTGAATAGGTAAAATATATTGTACTCTCTCACCTGTGTTACTATTCCTCCTAGGCCCCTGAATATGTGCTTTGACCTGGAAATAACTACTACAAAGATGAAACCAATGGTATTCATTCTTAAAAAATGTAATAAATAACATATCTAAAGTATACCAAAATATGGTTAGTGGAAGGATGCCATTTCTCTGAATACGACACTTTCACTGTTAATTATTGAAATACTGACTTCCCTTTCACAGTTAGCAAAATTATATCTACATCCTTTATTATTCCTCTTGAAATTTCCTTTTCAATTATACTAAACATAACCGGAATAATTATCAGAAGTGGTACTAATATTATTTAAATTGGTTTTAGGTAACTGGTTGAAATGAATACATGCTTAATTTGCAATAAGTGTATGCTACCTGGTGGTGAAGATTCAGTTGTTATTGGTTAAAAAGGGAATGATGGTATCAGCAAAGCTAATAAACGTATTAGTTATTTTTTTATAGCTAAAGCTGGAATTACTGTACACAAAGAGTGCCAGCGTATTTATATAAACCCAAAGGAAATCGAATTGCATCTGAAGAAGAAGAATGTTAAAGTGTTGATTCCCATAACATCTTCTCAGCAGTCACCATTTATAATGAGAGAACATTGCTTGTTTTGTGGTGAGCCAATTTTTTTTTATGGTAAATAGAAAGTATCTGAACTAATCCCTGTAAGAACAAGCACTAAGTAAAAATGTACTATTTTAAAAGATTATGAAAACAAAAGATTCTTGGTCAGAAAGTGTGAAAGGAAGTGTTGAATTTGTACAGGATTTATTTGCAGCAGATGCCTTTTATCATCATACATGCAGTACTTACTCAGTACTGGGAAGAGTTTATGTAAGTGCCTTTCCTCAACCTTGATAAGGCACAACACATTCCAAAAAGTGGAAGACCCAAGGAAGAGGAAAGAGCACAAGTTTTCGTGGAATTTGCCAAATATTTCAACTATCACGATGATGAACAAGTTAAAGTCAATAATCTTGTAAAAAAGGATAATTTATTACATCATTCTGATTTTTGTGAATACACTAATAAGCACATGAAAAAAACCCTCAAAGCATTTTGGTGATAAGATTGTATTTACTGAAATCAATGGGAAAAGTGATGTAGTAACATTAAAAAGTACATAATCATCTATATCATATAACTTTTATAAGGAACCCAGAAACAGAGAAGATTAGGGTAATTCAAATGGCTGCAGAACTCATAAAAAGTGATATAAAATCAATTAAATGTTCGAAGGCAGAATATTCTCCACCAGAAGGTATGTCACCAATAGAAGAAGCCACAAGATACCTTCCCGAAAGTTTAAAGTTTTTTATGAAATCTGTTTGTTGGTGTTACAAAATCACTGAAGATTGCTTCTTTTGGTCAATCAATAATGCAAGCTTCCAGACTAAGAGTTCTATTAGCTCCAATTCAAGTGGACCTAAGGATGCAGTTGCATCACCTTTTCTGTTCACGATTTTTGATTGAGATCCTTAACCGAAATGGATTTTGCATTTTATATCCAGAAGTAGGACATGGAGTAACAGCCTAGGTTGGTGCTTGACCAATGCTGGTACCTTCGCTCTGTATCAAACAGACATGCCTCCATAACCAACTTATCTCATGAAGCTTATTCATTGCAAATGCAAAACCAGTTGTGGAAATAAATGTGGATGCTGAAACAAAGGATTGAAGTGTTTCGAAGCATGTTCGGAATGCAGAGGTTCCTACCTCAACAGTGAACCAGCTGACAATGCAGTGGATACCTTTAATGACTTTGAAGATCATTATTTTTGATATGATATGCTGCCTGAATACATTTTAAACATATTTCAGTCACAATATATTCCACAAATCTAATCAGTTGTATAATTTTAGTAAATGTCTTAATCGTAAATGTACTATATTTCCTATGTAGTTAATGGTATCATACTTTGAATATACTATGTGGTTTATGCAGAAATATTGTTACAACATAAGTATATATTATATTTTTAGTAAAATATGATTGCATCTATCTTACACTAGTTTAGTATAACATTATTTCATATGTGGGCTATATAATGCATTCATCATGATTCATTAGTACCAATTCTGGTAGTTACTTCCGGATATGTTTGGTATAATTGAAAAGGAAATTTATAGAGGAACAATAAAGGTCGATGATGTAATTTCGTTAACTGTGAAAGGGAAGTCATTATTTCAATAAAAGGGCTCATTCCCAAAACCAGTTCAGTCAATTTTTTAAAATTTCCAGTAAAGCCAAAAAACTGTAGCAACTAAACTGCTTTAAATTTTGAATTTCTACACGTTCCCCATTACTCCAAAGAATATATGTGCCTGTTTCGAACATTGTTACAAAATCTAACCAGTTCACATGTGGCGGTAGTGAGAATTACATTTTTCAGTCCAGCCCAACACAAGTTAAGTCCGTGGACTGAACATGTATTCAAACTTATCACCTAAATTATTATTGGGGACAAGTATGGAATCATGACTACAAATTTAGAATATTCTTATTTAGGATTGAGGAATGTAATTATTACTCACAAATATAGTAAAACAATTGTTTTATTTAAATAAATAGCAACTATTTCATCATCTTGTGTCTGTAATAACATAAAAAAAACTCCAAAGATCTTTGGAGCTACTCAAAATTATCATCCAACACTTCAACATCATCTTCATTTACCTCAAAACAATAGATTATTTAAATAAATAGCACATAATATGTTATATAATCATCTATCTTTGATAACATAAAAATTAATGCAGCTAAGATCGTTGGTACTCCTAAAAGTTCTCATCATACACTTTAACATCACTTTCATCTACCTGATATGTAGCTTTTAAAACATCTTTGTAGAATATCTTTTGCGGATGAATTCCATTAGTTTCTGCACGTCTCTTGCTTTTTCACGGGATACTTTATCCTCACTAGGCAAAACTGTATTGCAGCCTCTAAACTGTTTCCCTTTCTTTAGTACACTCACTTCCTTTTAACACAAGCTGTAGTTTGAACTTACAGTGACAGTGACCTTTCCATATGAACGCTTCCTGAACAGTATGAAACTTACCTCTGAAAATGTAAATGGAATTTTTTATCTTCAGTGAGTTGTCTGCAGCAGCTTTGAAATCGAACACTTGCCACTCTATTCAATAACGCTCAACAGGTACATGTTTCCTATATAAAGTGCAGTAATCATTAGGACTCATTATGTTCTCTTGTTTACGAAGATCCTTCTCATTTCGACCAAAAAGTCGCTCTGGGGGCATGTAATAAATAGTGTCCACCAATTGGAAAGTAGTAATGAATCTTATTTATCCAACTAGAAGATCTAAAGAAAGATGCGAGAAAAAATACCACTGTCTTGTTTTTGTTTTGTGATCCTGCACTGTCTGTAAAAAGGCGTAAGGTATAGACATAGAGTGGCAAGTCATCTAATAACCCATTTAGATAATGATGCAGTGCCGATACAACTTCGTTTGATTACCGTCGATGCTGAATCTATAGCCAGCTATACATGTTGGAATGTTCATCTCTTCCTGGAGTCTCACTTTGACGGCCATGGTGATGAATAATACCTAAATTGAATAGTCGTGAGTAAAACACTTCAGTTACAGATAGTTTATGTATGGGCTGATTTTGTTGGCAGTCCATACATATTGTTGCAGTTTCTGGTTGATCCATTCGCAGTTGTGAGTAGAAAGCTCGAGCTTTCGCTTTATGGCGTTATTGAGTTCAGATATCTAATTTCTTAGTTGCATCCGTTTCATCTTCTGCTAGCTTCGACTTTTTACAATAGCTAAACACATCTGTAAGAGGATTGCCAAACACAAGATTGAATTGAGTTGAAAATACTCTCCAGTACTTATCGTACGAACATCAAGATTTTCCTGGGCTTACTTGGGATTCTCGAAAATTTCGCCACATTTTCTTCACACTTAGATCGGGTGGTAAGTATCGACGAACAGATTTGTTTCTACCATAGTAACTTTCACGACATTTGTAGCGTTGATTATATTCAACAATGCTTTGTGTCATTTGCTCATAAATCTGTTTACGCCTTTCTGTCATCCCACCACGATATTCTGTTGATGAAGTCAATGTTCTTGCTCCAACATAACAAAACAAATTAATCCGTCTCTTGCGTGTTATGCATGCTAAAGACTTGAATGTATCACAGCAAACTGGAAATAATTTTCCATTTGCAGACGGAACAGTATTTCACTTGCAAAGGACGTTTTCTAACCCACTCAGCATTACGATTGCGTCACCTATCTGGTTCTTTTCCAGTCATATGTCTCAAGAGAAGTTTGTCTTGCTCAACTTTATAAGTTAGTTTATATAACGCTTTAAAAATCCAATTAATTTCTTCTTCGCCTAATATGTCAGTAGAGCAACCCCTATTTTGGTTGTGTTTGTGCTTGCAGTCAATCTTTGATACCGGTCCATCATTTTTGTTGCGCTTAGATTTTGACGTACATTTTCGTGTCTTATGAAATCTCTTTCTACCTCTGATTGCTTGTTGAACTCGCCGTCGGTATTCATCTTCCACATTTGGAGAATTTGTATTCTGCAACAACAACAAAAATGCAAAAGTATTATAAGTATTTCAGTGAAAATTTTTAGTGTGCATCCATGTAGCTGAAATGAAAGATTTTGTCTTAAAACAAATCCTACTTTTAGAATTTAGACTATTGAGTTACAAAAATTAAACTTAGAAAATGTTTCTGAAAAATATTTGACAATAGTATCGAATCATACATTACTTGGATTTTATAAGATAGGAGACTAGTTTACGCCTCTGGCCATAGAAGGTGTAGTTTCTCTTTGCCTCTTTCATGTCACGCTGCAAAATAATGAAAACATAAATAAACACCTAAAACTAAACTTCATAGCGCAAATCCGTGAGCGAAATAAAATGACCGAGCGACCACAGCCTATTTTCAAGGCAAATATAGGGCCCGCTTTCACAGGTGTAGTTTAGTGTGTCAGCACTGCGATTCTTTTTTTCTGCCCATAATCTCGATTTTCTAGACTGGAGCCACTATTTCTTTAAAATAATAATTTATTGTTCTTGTGTTTCCCTTTAACAATTTCACGCCCTCATTTTGAGAACCACTGCTTTAGTTGGACTAAAATGTGTATAATATTCTCAAAATTAAATTCAAATAGCCTGTACATACCTCAGACTCTTTCCTTTGTCGATGTTGTCAGCTTATGAATCACTAATTTCAGTTTCTGGGGCGTAGTCATAACTTTCTGAAACCTTACTATCCTTAGAAGATTCACTATTACTTAGTGATGCAAGTCCGATGTACGTTGGCACGTCTGAATCATCCATCTAGTGGGGTTGGACTCTCGAAACTACTATCCCTGCCACCACACACTACTTGGTATAACGGGCTTATACGCATGCGCAGAGGACTAAACTTGTTTCGTAGCAAAGAGAAGAGTGGGCTGAATTTGTGATCACTAAGATGGCCGACAAAGTCCACTTATTTTAAGAGGACACAGCTTGTTTTCTAAATATTTTATTTCCTTGCCTGAAGGAACAAGATAAAAACTAATCATTTTTAGTAATTTTGGCCTAAATTGGTTTTGGAAACGAGCTTGTAATGATACTGTTTTGGATCCCTCTCATCTATTCAAAAAAATCATGGATGAAGTATATTTTTCTCTAAAGAACTGTATGTAAAATATCCTTTTAATACTTTATCCATGGGGAATCACGTGCTTTTAGAAATAATTTCAATACACTATGTTTTAAAAATCCCTTTTGTTTTTTAAAAATCAGCTCAGTTGTATTATAAAAAGCATGTGACATGCTGGCTCCATTTGCCCAATGGGATTCCAGCCTTCCCAACATCAGGTTACCAGGAATTTTTCCATTAGTTAGTTTTAACACCGGTGACAAGGGGTTCAAGAGGCAAGAGTAGATCATATATAAGCCGCTTGTAGGTAATGCATCCACAGAGAACTCGGTAATATATCATAGTAGTAACACAATTTTACACAGAAAATAATATCACAGCATAACAATCAGTAATATAACATAAACTGTGTTATTTTATATCATATCTTTAGTACCGAAGGTGTAATCATTTTAATAAATCGTGTGCAACATCAAACTTTTTAATCATTTCATAAGAATAAGTATCTCATATAATCAGATAACATAACCGTGTCATAATGGCATAGTAAGGCACCTACGCGTCACCATCCTAAAACAAATATAATTATAAATAGTGCTCAATCACTGGGTGATATCAAATAAAATCCCGTATCAACACATTTGACGCCGTGTCGTGAGTCAAATATCAACATAATTAGCGCCCAATTGCGGGGCAAAAAAAACCAACCAAATCACCTCAAGCTCTTCATGAACAGTAAAAATGTCGTTTTTGGACGCCATTAAAAAAAGTGTCTTTCCACCAAGCATATTTTGATATTCTTGAGTCATTTTTAAAGTGCGAATGGCATCTGTCTCATCTTGAAATTTATCGGTCCTACCCCTTAATTGTTTTCCTCTGAGCCATAAAGTAACTATTAGATTTTTAGACAGATTAGATGATATTTAGAGATGGTGCAATGATGTTGAATTGTCACATTTTAACAGTGTTTTGCCCAAATAATGATTACATGCCTACAACACAACGTGTATGACTCACCACAATGATTCTGGTCTCGATGCCACCACAGGGATGATTCACTGTTCACAGCTCATTCAGCACAAGGAAATTAAGTCTGTGCATTGTGGTGTTACTATGTAGAAGTAGAGTTGAAACCACCATTTACTTCGTAGGACAGAAGGAATGTGAAATAATGGGAGAAAGACTACATTTCAAACATCCAGTTTTAAGGGTTTTTTTCATCATCATCGTACTTGTGAAACACCGTGAGAGAAAGAGATATACAATACTTGCTGCTGTCATGTTTTGGGATGGAGCTCGAATACCTTTTCAATATGATAAAACCAGTATTAAGAAGTTGGAGCTACTCTTTTTACATTGGAAGAACCTTCAAAAGAATGCTAAATAGCATAAAAGTAAAACACGCTAGAATGAAGCAGCATTCTTGCAGAAATTTGATGACCTGTTCGATATTGCTCATCAGAGTTCTGAGTGCATCATTAAAATTTATGAAGATATAACATTTCTAAAGGGACAGCGAGAACCTGGCTACATGGTTGCAGTTGACAAAGCTTTGGTCGATAAATAAATGCGATGAGATCAGTGACTATAAGCAGAGTGACAAAGGAATCTACGGGCTATTGAAGCCATGGAAGCAGATGAAAGACCAAGAAGTCATGTTAAATACGCATTGCATATAGTCTTGGCATAATGGTCTTTCCAATCCGATATCAAGAGAATATTGGTGATGGTGATCTGTTATAATTTTGTAGCGTAATAAAGGGTGGTGCAGCTTGTAGCGGCGCTTTAGTTAGAACTAAATACGCCAATTACATAAAAGGGGAAATATGCATGATAGAACTTAGGGCCTCCTACTCCCTTCTAATCAAAAAGTTTATAATTTATGACATGTTATCTCAGTTTGTTCGGTGAATCTGACGGCATCATAATCTTGACTCTAATGTCTTATTGTACTGACCCGCCTCGGTGGCGTAGTTGGCTAACGCGCTTATCGTGTTGAGCTCGTATGATGAGGACGGGGAGATCGAGGTTCGAATCTCAGTCGGGTGAACTGGGGGTGGTTTTTCCTACATGATTTTCCGCTCTCCCTCCATGCAAATGCGGGTTCACTTCCTCTAATTCAACCTTCCCAATTCTTAATCCATTAGAGTAATTAGTACTTAAAGCGTATAACCCGAACGGGTAGTAAGACGCGGTGCTAAATACATACTTATTGTACTGTAGATCGGAGAGACGTCGGTCGTCGAATATTATATTGGAACTGAATATTGTTACTAGCAAACCAAGGCATTTTATACCAGTTGAACAGATGAACCAGGGGCAAAAGAGGGAGGGGGGTTAGAAGCACCTATACACGTTAAGAACAGCACGTAGACACCTGGCCAAGACGTACACACCCTCACAACCCACGATGAAGTCCATTCTATCGTTCGAGTCAAGTATAGAGCTGAATGGAAACCCATTTGTGTCCGTGGAATTCTTTCGGTGGAGTCGTTCTTACCCATCAATGTTCCCGAGGCGTGGTATGTAACAAATCGTGTTATAACATTAATATATATAATTAGATATCCATATATATTTTATTACGTGGAATTATTTTCTCTAGCTAATTTAGTTTATACGGACAAGGACTGGTTAGCTCACTACAACTTAATAATTTATTTGTATTTCTTCAGGATATAATGTGTCATGTGATGAGATGGGCCACCTTAATATGATAAATGATAATTACTATGACTCGCTTGTTTCAACTCCTCCCCCTCCATGCAGTTCTTGTCAAATATTTCTAGAGTCGGTGATCGAAATACAGCCCGGGTGCTTACATCATGTGCAAAGGTTATAGGTCATAATGAATACGAGATAGCTATCTATCGGTCATCGATTAAATGAATGAGAAGACAGCATTGAGCAAAGCATGCTGCCCACCTAGGAAAAACGTTTCGAATTTCAGACTCTCTTGTTGATTGGGATGATAAGCTTCTTCCCAACGTAGCTAGTTATGATCGAATTGAACTACTTATCATTCTTGTGTCAGGTTTAAGTGGGTATCAGCTGCTGTTTGTCACTCAGCTAACTTACAGAACGGAAGAGAAGCAAGCTGCAGCAGTGTCAACAGCATTTAAGGATTGGGGCCATAGCCTCAAAGTTCATGCAGTTTGTTTTTAAACAACTTTGAGTAACACAAGTAAGTTCTTAACCCATTAACTGACCAATTTATTGATGAATTTTTTTTTTCAAAAATGACTATTTTTTAATTATGATGTAAAACCCATTACAAAATACAAAAAATAATAATTATCCATTATTTTGGCCTTTTTTTCAAAAATTTCAATTTTCGGTACATTGAACAGAAGTACCGTGAACACTTTATAACATTCACTAATTTATAAACCACAACTCTCTAAATTCTATAACTTATCTATAAAAAAAGTTTAAAGACACTTAAGTTTATAAAATAAAGGGAAGTTTGAATTAAAAAAAACTGTTTCCTAACTTGCCCACTAGTTCAAAAATTTAATTTTGTATGGTAATCGCGAAAACATGTGGGAATATGAAGTGGGATCTCACACTTTTCACACTGCCACACTGTTTCACTCCTAACTTTTTTTTGGGCGCACACAAAACATCTCTTTGTCGGATTTGCCTTTGTAGCTGTTGGTGGAATCTTCATTACAAAGTGTGCCCAATTCTTGGTCTGAAGACGCAGAGGGCTAGGTCCAAGTGACGGTCTTCCACGGCTTGGGTATTGTGGTAATGTTACATGTTCCAATATCTGTTCCACAAAATTCAACCGGAACTCAGTGAATGATTCCCTTTTCCCAGTTAGAGTCTTCCACACCACAAAGGAATTGTAAAGTGCCATATCGAACATGTAAAAAAATATTTTTTTATAACTTTTTGAATATCTTCTCATTACTGGGAAACTTGAAAGTACCTGGTCTTGACGGTCAACACCACCCATTGCGTTATTATAGTCTATAACAACTTGAGGTTTCACAACTTGTGCTTCTTCAACTTGTACACGACCCCCAACCTTTCGCTTCACTCTTTTCGTTTTTCCAGTGTCAGTCATGAGAGATGAGTCATGCATTGTTGATAACATCAAGACATCTTTCTTATCTTGCCATTTGAGACATAGGATATTGTTAGAGCTTTGATGGACTACTTCTCCTGCAGTAAGTTTTTTTGAAACAACAGCTGCAGGCATGTTTTTTCTGTGCTTACGAACAGTTCCTAGTGCGTATGTTTTATTATCCAGTAGCAACCTGAATAATGTTGGAGAACTGTACCAGTTGTCGGTATGAATGGCATATCCCTGGTTCAAAAGTGGCTCACTCAGGTTCATGACAACAGCTTCACTGGCCAACATGTCACCATGATCATCCTGGCCACAATAAACTGAAAACTTCCAGCAATATCCTGATTTTGACTCGTTCAGTTTGTAAAATTTTACTCCAAACCTGGACCGTTTTGAAGGATTGAATTGTATAAAAGACAGTCGTCCTCTGCACTTCATCAAACTTTCATCAATCGCTATATTTTTGTCAGGCGTGTATACATTCTCATATTTTACATTCATGTACTCTATCATAGGCCTAATTTTTTTCAGCCTATCATCATCTCCTTCATAATCATTGGCAAAATGTAGATATTTACATAAGAGTAAAAAACGTTTATAAGGCATGACCTTTGAAAAAATTGGTGTACGAAGAATTATCCTCTTTGTCCAGTACATTTCTAGCCGTTGTTTGGGATTTTGCGACATCAGCACAATAAGGGCAAAAAACGCTTTTAGTTCGTCTACAGTAACGGGAAACCATTTCTGACGATTTTGAATGTCAACAGTATCCAACTTCACTTGAGCATACCTATTAGTTTCAAGCACAATCATTTCAAAAAAATCATCACCCAAAATTTCACTAAAAGCATCATTTTCTTTTGGTACAGTTCCATCATTACAAAGTTTTTGAATAATATTTTCATTCACTCCAGAGTGACCAATAAAAGGAATTTCAACTACCCTATTATTCTCGTTTTTCCATTCCCAAGTGTATGTATTACGTATTATGTCTTCATTTTCATCGCTTTCACATTCACTATTATATTCGGAACCGTCATTTACAACAATATTCGTTGGCAGTTCGAAATCTTCATCGTCTGTTACATCACTGTCACTCTCACACAAATATTTTTGTATTTCTTCTGGCCTATTTGCAAAATTACCACGCAGTGAACTCATTTTGTTGGGAAAAAGCCAAGTGAATAAACAATTATATACAAGGTAGACGTAATAAACACTATACTTTTGTCACTAATAAAGGATACTAACAGAGATTGGATAATAATGACACAGATGTTAGAGCTCACATTACGCTAGACATCTATTAGAGAAAAATAAAACTATAACTATAAGGAACTGGATTTCTCTGACATCTATTAGACATTCATATAACTACTACGAAACAATGTATTGAAATAACACGGCGAGAAAGATACGTCAAAGTAAGTGGACGGACATATGCCGCGAGTCACGCTCGTCAAAGTCCCTGTTGTATTGTAAATCCATGGCGAGTAGCACTCGTCAATGTCAGCGAATGGGTTATGGTTCAATAATTTGTGTTGTTGATAGAGTCAACGTAATTTGTTACTTGCATTTAACTTTAAAATGTTATTACTGGTTGCCTAAAGGGGCATGGGTGCTTCTGGAACAAAGCCTCTGACGACACTTACTACCTCATGCTTGCTGTCATCATATTATGAGCTAGTAATTAATACAGTTTTCTAAAAGTGTGCTGAGCCTTTGTCGGGACGTGAGTCTTTTCTAACGTTTCAAACAAAAGTGGCACTCTGCTAACATAGAATATGCCAATTCTAAATATGAAACTGGAATGAATGATGAAGTTATCCGTGAGGCCATACAAGACTGTACAGTTTACTTGTTATTGTTCATGAAGATTAAATAAAAAGTAAACAATCAGCACAGTAAACGCAACATAAACAATACTTAAAATACGATTATAAAACAATATATTCAACTGCGTACATTGGCTACGCTTTTAACAGTTCAATCAATGCTTAAGGGACCATCGTGAGTTCCTGGAGTTATCAACAGTATTCCTGGGTAGCACTCTATGCCGAGGTGTGTGATTTCGTGCACCTGAAGCCTTCCATCATGTTCAAGATGGATGTCTTATGTGATTTATGCTTTGAAAATCTTCATGCTCCGTGCACAGTTGTCTTTCACTGTTAACGAAATAAGATCACTCCAGCTAGTCTCCATGTTTGTAGTATGACTGTATGTTAAGGCATCGCTTGGAGCTCCCTGTGCTATATCTGCTCCTCTTCAAGATCTCTTATTCCTTCAAGGCATGTAAACATACCATCAGGTTGACAGACATTGCGAAAAAAAGCCATTTACAAATTCAACGGTCATCTGTGTTATGTATCTGAATATCAATTACGATTGTCCGTATTTGATCCTGCAGTTCCAGAAGAGGCCAAATGAAATAAGATGTATGCGATAAAAACTTGAGAATTCCCTCCAGAGCTGGAAATTGCCTTCAAGTTCCATCACATGAGCTTTATAATTGGTTGGATAAGAATATTAAAGATTTAACCGCATGAACTCGATCCTTTTCTTCAATAGTCTAAAGATATCACCAAACTTTGTTGACTCTTAACACTTTCATGGAGAGACTTCAGTGAAGGACTTAAAACCGTGAACTACCGGTAGGTAAAATTTGTAAACGATGTTGCAGAACGAGGAATCGCTCTAATCCAGGAATTCAACAATATAATAAAAGATGAAAGTCAAAAACAATATTTACTCCAAATAGTCGAAGAAAAGAGAAAACTATACCCAGACTGTATAAAATCAACACTCGTAATTATCATGTAAAAAATGTATATATACAATGATTCTTACTGAAGACGTAACTGTGTCACGTGTGCTACCACGCTACTTAAATGTGATTGTAATATTGTTAAAATATATACAGATTATCTTTCCAAACTATTATTACTAAATCATCCTAAAAAGGAGTACCATTAAAATGCTTGGTACTGCATTAAAACGTCATATTCTTTACCAATTCCACAAGTTACGGTGTCTTTGTGCCACCTCTTAAATTTTCAAGTTTTTTTTCACCTTATATAAGGGTCACCCCTTTCTAAACTCCACTTATTCCCCATGACGATGAGCTTATTACGTGTGCAGCCTTAACTAGTATCTTTTAGCCGGTAACAAATATTGAAATATTTGTTTTCTTCCATAGCAGGTTACTTAATACTTGAACGCCTTGTTAGGTATCTCTCCACTATTAACGTAATAAACTTGTTTTATTGTCTTATATGTTTCCGTACCTTAATGTTATAGAAAGTCTTTCTTCTAGAGGAACACATCTTCTCATGTTTGAGTCCAATCCTGAAATTCCATCTTGTAACAAATTTAACAATTCGTCAAGGGATTTTATTGACATTCGAAAATACTTGAAAATTTTGCTTTCGTCTTTTCTTATTTCTTTAAATATCGCACAGAATTATCCTTTTTATAGTCTTGTTGAAAGTAGAGGGTAAACCCAGTACTGGTGACGCTGGTGTGTGTGTGTGTGTGTATATATATATATATATATATATATAAAATTCTCTGATGTAATAAAACAAGTGCAAGTACTTGATCATCGAAATCCATTCTATTACTGACATTTTAGAAGGAAACATGGGTTTTTTTTTTGACAGCGCTACTACGGGTATTAGCAGAGCTACTGCAACTTCGCTCAGCAGCGCTGGTAAATTCGCTCGTAGAAATAGACTCTAAAATACTTAATAAGTATGAATTATACGGCCATATTAATATAATCAGTGTCTTTTGGATAGCAAAATAGTTTTAATCAATTGCAATTTTTACTTATTCCTTTTTAATATTAACAATAAATTAAGATTAGCATCTAGAAATGAATAGTCTTTTAAAGAATCTATTCTATAGTAGAAAGTTTAAATCACAAATACATTTTATGATTAATATTTTAAATAGGAAATTTGCTTTGTAATGTTGGTAGAGCTATAACTAAAACTGCTGAGTGTTTGATGCAGACATAAATGTTAATTCGTCTGTGAAAATAACTTTGTAAATTTCAATTCCTGCTGCCTCATTCAAGCCTTTGGGTTAATTTCACAATATTTCAACAGAATTTATATTTAAGAATCTGATCAGCGTTGGTTTCTAACCAGTTCAATTTTGGCTGTGCTACTATCTGTTATTCTGTGGTGTATTTCAAAATAATTTTGACTTTATAAATTGTTTGTATTTACTCAACACAATGGAACTTCCACATTTAGGAGAACATTGTTCTGATTCATCTTGTAAAAAACTTGGTAAGGCATATGTGCTTGAATATTAAATAAACACCCTTTTTAAACTATTAATATTTTCATAATATTCATATCATTAGTGTAACTCAATTCGCTAGTTATGTTAATAAATTAAAAGGCCTTCATTAACAATCACAATTAGGCTACATGATTAGAGCCTTGGTAAAAAAATAATACTTAGAAACTACCTAGTTCTTTACTATTGTGGAGATGGAAGAGAAGTTAGAATAAGGTAGTAGGTGCTTGTACGTGTAATTTTAAAATAGATCTCTTGTGTTCAAAAAGTTCACATTAAATCTCTTAGGTCTAGTATTAGGCCTAGTATAAGTTTTATCCTTAAATATTCAACTTGTTGCAACTGTTTCAGATTTCCTACCACTAAAGTGTGATGCTTGCAAGCAATTGTTTTGGTGAGTCTTGACACTATCATACATTAATTTTGTTTAAATATATTAGATTAATTGACAGCAGATTGAACACACTAGGTGTATCTGGAACTTATGTTTTACAATTTTAAATAATTACTGTGATTAAGATGACATCTTTGATTACCATGCCTTTTACATTTTATTATATTAATATAATTTTACTTCTTACAACATGAGTAGTAGCTTAGTAGGTCATATTTGAATGTTAACCAACATCCACTACAGTGACTTTGTGGGTTAAAGTGTCACCCTTGCCATAGGATTTGTATCCTGGCTCTGAGGGAGGTTTTTCCTAAACTGTTTTCCATTCTCCCACCCCCACCCTCATCCCTATACAAATGGGGATACATCATAGTACACAGGTGTATAAACTGAATGAGTAGTAAGGCGGGGTGCTAAAAATACTTAATTTTTTAAGCATGATGTGAGTGCATTATTTATTTTGAATATATATATATATATATATATATTCAAAATAAATAATGCACTCACATCATGCTCCCCAACTTAAATTAACTCTCACACGAACACATTTACTATCAGCCTACAAAACACTAATTCACCTCATTAAAAAAGATATTAGTTATAAATTTTTGTTTTTACCCTATATTAAACCCATAAGCCTTTCTATAAAAAGGTGGATCCTATACCAACATGTTAAAGTCAAACTCTGATCCCACAAAAATCATGTGCTCAGACTAATAAGAAATTTAGTTAAATATGATTCACCCAATAGCAATGGTATGGTAATTAAGTTGGTGAAAGTTTAATTTACCTTTCGCCGGTCCCTGGCTGGGTCAGATTGGCAATCCCTGTCAATGTGTGCCCCTACGACCACATCTGGCTGCTCTCCGCGGCCTACCGGGATTGGAGTATTGCACAGAGGACAAACAGGGACTTGAACATCCTTCTTGTATGCTGATGGACAGTTGTGGTTGTTATATTTAATGTGCTCTTGACTAAACAAATCAAATATATAAATTATCACTCTCATTTTGATCAAAATTAACAAAGTAAGAATTGTGAAATTTTTTATATATATATTTAATGATGTGAGCATGATGTGAGTGCATTATATATATATATATTTAATATATATATATATATATTTAATATATATATATATATATTTAATATATATATATATATATTTAATAT
>CABFVX010000150.1:72751-176369 GCA_902151425.1 Timema shepardi | reverse complement strand
ATATTAAATATATATATATATATATTAAATATATATATATATATATTAAATATATATATATATATATTAAATATATATATATATAATGCACTCACATCATGCTCACATCATTAAATATATATATAAAAAATTTCACAATTCTTACTTTGTTAATTTTGATCAAAATGAGAGTGATAATTTATATATTTGATTTGTTTAGTCAAGAGCACATTAAATATAACAACCACAACTGTCCATCAGCATACAAGAAGGATGTTCAAGTCCCTGTTTGTCCTCTGTGCAATACTCCAATCCCGGTAGGCCGCGGAGAGCAGCCAGATGTGGTCGTAGGGGCACACATTGACAGGGATTGCCAATCTGACCCAGCCAGGGACCGGCGAAAGGTAAATTAAACTTTCACCAACTTAATTACCATACCATTGCTATTGGGTGAATCATATTTAACTAAATTTCTTATTAGTCTGAGCACATGATTTTTGTGGGATCAGAGTTTGACTTTAACATGTTGGTATAGGATCCACCTTTTTATAGAAAGGCTTATGGGTTTAATATAGGGTAAAAACAAAAATTTATAACTAATATCTTTTTTAATGAGGTGAATTAGTGTTTTGTAGGCTGATAGTAAATGTGTTCGTGTGAGAGTTAATTTAAGTTGGGTAGTAATTTTAAGCATTAACCTGCTTTGGTAGCTGTGTGGTCTTAGGTACTACTCTCGCAATGACCCCAAAGACAGAGATATCAGATCAAGGTTCTATCCTAGTCAGGTGTACTGAAGTTTTTTTTCTAAATTGTTTTCCACTCTCCCTCCATGCAAATGTGGGTACACTCTTTAATTCAACCTTCCTAATCCCTAACATTAGTGTAATTAGTGCAAAGGTGTATAACCCAAATGGCTGGTAAGGCACTGCTTAAAAAATGTATTAGATACAGCAATAAACTGTTTTATAGCAAGAGACAGGTTTATCTTGCAATCACTGTTCTTCCAAGACAAAGGTCCCCAACCTTTTTGTACTTTAGAGCACATTCAAAACTAATGGTAGTGCGGCGGGCACCAAATACATTTTCAAGGCAAATTTATAGACTCCCGCCAGGCTCATAGGTCAGCCTCACCGCTATACACACGGCCGGTCAACTGCCGTGTTAAGTTTCCAGCAGCGATTGTGATGTTACATGTGGTTGTGGGTAATACTCAAGGCCGTAGCCATGTCAAGGAAGGGGGCGTTTGAACCCCTCCAAGTTGACAAAAAATAAATTTAAAAAATACTGCTTTACTTAACGATTTTAACAAAACCAAAATAAAGACACAAGTAACTACCTAACTACTCACCACCATTTTGGTGCTTGGGTACATTTTTAAAATATATATTTATCCTGTGTTTATTCAGGCGACAAAGCTGGGTAGACCCATGTCAATATATTTACAAAGGCAATAGGAAGTATTAGCATGGTATTAGTGAGTGTGAAGAGAATGATGGAAGGGGGTAGGTCTTTTAGATTAGGAAAAAATCAAAACCATTCAGCTTGTAATTATTAGAAAGGTAGTTCCGAGTATATTTTGTAAATGAGCCGGAAAAGAAAGAGAAATGAGAGGCAGGGATTGGAAGGAGGGGGGCTTTCAATTGGCAACTTCTTGAGAACAACATACCTGAAGATAAACACTAGCTTAATTTTTGTCGGGAAAGTGACATTAAAATTATTGGTCAATAACATTTCATCTGTGGTCAAAATGTGGCGGGCAGACGCAAAAGGCGGGCATAGGGTTGGGGACCCCTGTTCTAAGACATCAATGGAGTTTTTTCTTCATTGCTACATGTGAATAAAATAATTAGTTGGTCTAGTAAGAAACATCATAACTATCCACTGTTTCCAGCCTGTGGCCGGGTCATTTTAGTAAAATGTCCCCTTCTTCCTCTAATCCTTCCACCACTCTTCCTCCTTTAATTACTTCGATTCTTCTCCTCATTTAAAGACTTTCTGTTATCTGCTCCTCCCATCTCTTTCTTGACCTCCCTTGTGGCCTTTCCTCCACATACTTCATTTCCAACATTTTATTTGGTATCCTGTTTTTTACCATCCTCATTACATGCCCATACCATCGCATTCTTTCTTCCTCTACATCCTTATGTACTCACGGGCGTTACGTCGAGGAGGGGTTGGGGGATGTCACCACCTTCCCCCACCTCCCCCCACCAAATGTTGGTTAAAAGCTTTAAAGTTGGGAATTTTGTGAGGTTTGAGGTCTGGAGCTGGCAAATTCTAGGCTTATTCTATATCCCATTACTTTATATTTTGAAATAGATTAACCACAGACTTGTACAAACAAATTTAAAATTTCCCAACTATTGATCCCTATTTTACAAAAAACTCCAACTTCAAAAATCATCAAACATCGAAAGGAGATTCTTTCTGTAGTAAAGTAGAAAGCTTAGCTAATCAAATAGTCTAGTAGCGCCTTTGTCAGTAGAAAGAGACAATGGCTGGTGAGTGTATGCTGAATTCAGTATGAAAACGAATCATAAGGGAACATGAGTTGCCCAGTAGCAAAATTTCACTCAGCCAGCAATGCTTGAAGTGGGAGCATTGCCAGCCGATGTTTTGTTTATGGTTTAGTATTTTTAGTTGTGATTTTCGTGGCTGCTAGACTGTCACAGTTTTATGACTCAAATGCTCATATGTTGTACAGCCAATGCCTTAAATAGGGCTTTATTAAATTCTGAACATGCAAGGTTTGGCAATCGGGTAAATCTGTGTCACGACCGAGGATTGAGCCTCGGACCCTTGGCACAGAAGTCCGACACCTTATCCCTAGATCGCCAGGTCACCTGTTACATTGTTACAACTATTATAAGTTTTCATTTAATTAAGTAGACTACTTTAAACAAAAAATAAGTTTATTTTCACCCTTTAACATTTTAAAATTTGGGATACATTTTTGAATTTGTTATTTAGTGTTCAATTTGCATTAAATTTTGTATAATCATGTTTTTTCAAAGTGTTGATTTCGAATTTGCCATTAGTTAGTTAATAAAATGTCAGGGGAAGCCCCTTCACCCTCGCGCGCTAAATTACAATATGTTTTGAATAGTTTATTGACATACCACTATTAACATTTTAGGGCAACTTCCATGAGGTTATGAAGCAGAACATTGGTAGACAGGTATCAAAATACTGTAGAAATATCGATAAACTCAATATTTTATTGCTTTATTCTACAGTTGAAAATGTTTTTAAATAAACATGGCCAAATTGTTAATTTTTTGATAAAGTGATGAGCAAGTTCTACATCTCAGGGAGCTAACTAGTTAAATATTGCTTCCAAGTGTGTTATAATAAAGCAGTAGTTTCCAACTTGGAGTCATAATATAGAAAGGCTTTAGCTTTACATTTACTTTTTCCAAGATTTTAATGACTATATGAAGATGCGTAATTCTAATAGAAATGTAAGTTGTTAAAGTGATAAAAATGACCTAGTTACTGCTTAGGTTTCTTTTGGCTATTCCATTCTTTTAGCTTCTTGCTGACTTGTTTACCGTGGCAGCCTTGTAATGCTGCTAGCATAGTATAAAATAATCCCCCAGCCCAGGGCTTGTTGATTCTCTTTTACCACAAATTAGTCACATATAGTTATTATTATAAGCAATTATAATATATAACTAAAACACGCATTAGTGGACATGCGAGTTTAATGCCATACTGTTTTAATTTCTTTTGTTGGTGAAGTAAGGTTTTTAATTCTGCTCAGGAGTAGTTTATCCTAATATACCTACAAGCAAATAAGAGTACATTTTCTCTAAATTTTACCTATCCCACTGGTGTAGTTAACTGTAGATAGTCAGGGCTGGTAGTAATACACAGTGAAAAAAACTTAAAAAGTAGGATTAGAACACTTTTAAGTTATCAAAGGATCACAATGGCTGCGGAGAGAAAATTTCTGGACATAAACTACAAAATGTTGGAAACCGCTGTAATAAAGTCA
Source organism: Timema shepardi (assembly GCA_902151425.1). Lineage (NCBI taxonomy): Eukaryota > Metazoa > Arthropoda > Insecta > Phasmatodea > Timematidae > Timema > Timema shepardi. Next base: position 172,393 of record CABFVX010000150.1, on the reverse strand, counting down.
CTTAAATTTTTTAATCCAAAATACAAGATTTGAATGATATCTGCAAAAAAAAAAAAATTAAATAAATATTAATTCAAGTTATTTATTTCCTTATGCACCGGAAAAGCCTTGTAGCTTTAAAAATCTAAGATCAACAAATAAATTAATTAAAAAATACAGTTGCCTAAGAGCTTGGTTCAAGGTTTAATTATCACCCTGAATTAAAAAAAAACTCTTGAAGTATCCCCCACCCCTTCGTTCTCAACAATGCCCTTTTTTGTACTATACTTTGCCACTTGGGAATTTTTATAATTTCGAAATCCTTAGAGTTGGAAAAGTTGGGAAAAACACCTGTTTGCCCCCCCCCTCTCAATATATTTAGTGCATCGCCCCTGCATGTATACCAACTCTTACCTGGATAACTTCATTCTTGTTTCTCCTCATGAAAGCTAAGAAACACATTTTGCCAAATGAAAGGTAGGCTACAGAAAAAAAGAAGGGGTAAAGTCACACACATTTTCCAGCACAACTTTAATATCTCAAACCTCATAAGAGTCCCAGGAAGTACTTTTATTTTTAAATTAATTTAAAAATGCCATACTGAGCGTTTCACCATAATCTAAAGTGTAGTAGAAAGGTCTCATGATTCTCTAACAGGTGAAAGCACTAATTCAATTAGAGTTAAAATTGGACTTTTCAACTTTTTCCCATGCACCCTTCAAATTTATTAAATATAAATTTACAAAAACATGAGAAATAGAGTGGACCCTTATTGGGTAGCCTAATTAGGGTACTGTCTACTACAAAGTTTTAAACAATTTTCTGTAAATCTACACTGGAAAGAACACATCTATATCATTAATTACTTGTATGTGCTGCAGGTGTTCACCAACAAATGTGCGGCCAAAGGTTGTCGGATAAAGGAGGTGGTAAAAGTGCTCTGTCCAGAGTGTAAACTCAACTTCTGCCTGAAACATCGCCATACAACAGATCACCAATGTGAGGGTGCTGCAGGGGCAGCTAGGAGAAGAACAGCGTAAGGGGATGTTTATGTTTTGTTTAAGAGAACTCCAGTAATATAACTGTCACTCGTCTTCTTTTATTTGAAGTCCTCTTTCCTCTCCCACCCCATCTATAAACACCATTGAATCCCACAACCATCCAAGATACTCAGTATTCAGACAGAACAGTCACAACTTTTCATGGAATAGTGAGAAAATAAAACACCTGTGTTTTTTAAGTACTATTGCAAAATTGAGTTTTCTTTCAAAGTAATTAGTTAGGATTAAGTTAAACATATTTTAATTTGAATATAGTAAGGAAAGGAGTAATAAGAGACCTGCCTCGGTGGTGTAGTTAGCTAACACGCTAGTTTCGTGTTGAGCTAGACTGCTGAGGACGGGAAGATCAATATTTGAATCTCGGTTGTGTGAGCTGGGGGTAGAGGGGGAGGGTTTTTTTTCCCCCAAAATGTTTTTCCACTCTCCACGCAAATGTTGGTTCACTTTCTTTAAATTCAACCTTCATAAATCCTAATCCATTAGTGCAATTAGTACTTAAGCGTATGACCCGAATGGGTTGTTAAATAAATAAGTAATAAGAGACATAATAAAGGAAAGCAATAATGCAACAAGAAATGCTAGGTAACTTGGTATCAATACTTTATAATAAACATAGAAGGGATAGAAAGAGAAATGGGTGGGTGGGGTGCAAAATAGACCAGGCATAAAGTTACTGGCAAGCCAGCTGAAGATTTGATGCCTTCTTTACTTGACTGTTACTCACAGGGAAAATAATGTGTATCAATAATATATCATATAAAAGCAATATTTCTCTTTAAAGAAATACAAACAATAGACAATAGTCAGCAAAATTCTTCTAAATGATATGTTTTATTTAATTATGTTAGTAAAAGCTCTGGTACAATGGGTAGTGATGCGCAATACAAGGAACCTACTTAGTGGGTTCTGCTTAGCTTATACTCACTCCAGATCTCACCGCCAAGTTGTGTACCCTGAGATCTGAATAACCTAGTGGTGGAGGTTGGTTTCTAACCCAGTGGAAACCAGGTCAGGTGTAGGCGAGAGACAGGAGACTGTTCAAGGCCAAAATCATCACGATTGAAACAGGGTCTGGCCATTTGGCTACCAGCTTGGTGGGCATGAGAGAGGAGAAGAATGGTTTAAGGATAGAGGAAAATGGAGGCACTTTACTAAACTGTTCCGGCCATAGGCTGGAAACATTTGATAATGATGATGATGATTATTATTATGAGTAAAAGCTTTGGTACTACTTAGAAAAGAATATTTTTATTTTAAATTGTATGTGTATTATCTTCAAAGTATTCAATAACATTTGTTTAATTTAGATCTATTCTTAGTTTGCTTTTAATTCAATGTTTCACTTACTTGTTACATATTTATTTAAGGTAATTAATTATATGTTAATTAAAAGGGAATGAGTCTAACCATTTTTAAAATCAATCAGACAATTGTATGTGAAATAAAACACAGTTTTGCTGACTTTTTTTAGGCTGGGTAAAATTATAGCAACCTTATTCTGGGTGCGTCCCTACCTTAATTTATATGGAGCCTATAACTAATGAGACACTCATAAAAATAGCCATATACAGAAAAAACAAAGTTCCTTATCCTTCAAAACATCCAAGTTTGAGCTTAAATTTGAACTGTAGGCTTTATTTCGAAATAATTTGAAATCCAAATACTATGACCTTGACTATATAATTATTTTATTTTCAGAGAAGCTGCGATGGCTCGCCTTAAATCCAAATCTTCTGAATCGGCCAATCGAGTACCTCAGCTAAATGTTGCTGGTATCCAGGGAGCAATGGTAAGGTTCTTATTGAATTAATAGTAGGGCTGTGCAAGTACTTTAAAATTCAAGTTCTAGTTGAATTTTAATAGCCGCCCTGAACTCAACTCTGAAGATTTTTACAATACTAAAAAAAAAAAATTAGCATTAATAATTTCAATCTTTTTTTAAAAAATCTCCTGATTTGATTAATTTTATTCAATTTTAAGAAACAGTTTCATACCATATAGAGTCCTTAATATTTCCCTTTGTCCAGTTAAAAAAATCACAAATATATTAAATATATTTAAAAAAACTAGCTTTTATTCAAACTTGACTCGAAGCGAAAAATGTCTACTCACGACCCCAATTTTTGTTAGCATTACGTCTTACTACCCATTCGGGTTATATGCTTATGTACTAATCACACTAATTGGTTAGGGGTGAGGAAGTTTGAATTTAGAGGAAGTGTACCCACATTTATGCAGAGAGAGAGAGAGAGAGAGGAGGAAACCATTTAGGGAAACCCATCCTCAGTACATGAGACAGATATTCGAACTCCAATTCCCTGTCATCAGCATGTCAGTCTAACACGAGAGTGACACCTGATACAATTTGGCCACTTAGTTCATGTGTATAGCCTGAACGGGTGTGGTGACAAAAAAAAACCCTGCTACAATTCTGATTAGAAGCAGTTTTGAAAATGATTAAATGTTGAAATATGTCTTATTTAATTAGACATATCTAACAATAACTTGATTATAGATAATTATGATTATGATAATTAGATATATCTCTTAACTTTTGCATAGTATATTATTGAAGCCTCACACTCTTTTAAAATTGTCAAACTCTACTCGTCTCCTTAAGAAGTCATATATGGCTGTTGAAAGAAAATGTTAAAATGTGTTTTTGTTAGTAATATTTTGGTGTTTCAATTACTACTTCATCATTACCCAGGTAAGTTTGGCCAATTTATTCTCCTACTTGTCAAGTAAGCATCATTGCTTTTTTTTTTTAGAGTGAAGATGAAGCATTGGCTCGTGCACTAGCTCTGTCTATGGAATCCTCCTCCCTAGATTCGCAGACACACCTTGACATGCTACTGGCACAATCTATCTCACAATCAGAGCAACAGCAGCGTTCATCAGTCGCCAGGCGTTGTGCCCTATCGTAACCCAGCATACTTGTCTTGACAAAATATAAACATTGTTGTGTCTTTATCAAACTTTATTATTAAAATGTTTGTTATTTATAAACTTAAACTATAAAAAGATTTATTCATATATATAGTCTTGTTGAATTGTATAAATCTTGTTACTAATTAATAATTTATATTTATGCTACTAGTGTCTACTTTTTGAGATTGGAGAGCTTTCTATTTAATGTTATCACTGGGTACACATTTTATAGCCATTTAAAATTCGAGCCAACTTTTGACCCATTTCATAGAATTTGATAATTTTATTCATTAAAAATAACTTTGAAAAATAAGTTCTTTCAAAAGAAACATCTCTTTAAATTTTAAATTATACATTTGCATAGTTAAATTCCAACTTTTGGACACTTGGAAATTTTGACCAAAATTTTCATGGTGATCTTTGACATCATTAAATAATATGCTATTTAAAATTCAATACTATATGCTAAAATCAGATTAAAATTAACTACTGAAAATGTATTATGGTATAAATTTAACAATGTGAATAGAATATTTTCAAGTGGGTTCGCTTGTGCTGAAAGTAGAAAGTCATTAAAAAAATGGAGGGTGCTGTGATAAAATTAATTTAATACTCTTTTTACTTAATTTAAATGTAAATGCAGATAAACCAAACAAGTAAGATGTGGTGCGGTTCGAAAGAAAAGAAATTTTTCTATAATTTTATAAAATGTTTTTGATTCTCTAATTCCAAAGATTTCCTCAGTTCATATTTGTTTGCATTATCAACATGGTCAAGTCACGAAAAAATAAGAGGTGTAAGTATAAATTAGTTTGTAACATACTATCTCTAAAAGGAAAACCTCTTTTTGCTTTATGAGGTAGTTTAATTATATTTGGAAAAGGAAAGGTGGATAGAAACATATGGCTTTCACAATGAAAAGAAGAACACAGTTCACACTTTACATTGCTACCATTGGACAAGGAGGTAATGGTTGCCTCTTAAAGAAAATGGATCGTCACCGCCCAATCCCCTGACCTAGGTTTCATTCTATCGGAACTCATCAGGGAGGAGTGTGAGACTTGCAACGCAACTTCCTAAAATAGGAAACCCCAAAAAAGAGGCAACTATTACCTCCTTGTCCAATTGTTTTGTCTGAGCTTAACTCGAGAGGACAGGTTGACTTGATTGATATGCAGTCAAAAAAGGACGGGGAGTTAAAATTTATCATGTTCTACAAATACCATTGAAATCTAAGACAGCTGAGTAAGTAGCATATAATCTCCTAGAGATATTCTTAATATTTAGTTCCCCAGCTATTCTGCAGTCCGACATTGGATGCGAGTTTGCGAATAGTATTATCAAAGAGGTTTTTTCAATGTGGAACGGGGTTAAAATTGTTCATGGTAAGCCTCGCCATAGTCAGAGCCAAGGCTCAGTTAAAAGAGCCAATCACGATATCCAAACTCTTGTTAATAGCATGGTTGAATGATAGCCTTTTTAATTACAAGTGTCACAGTAGTATGCCTTGTTGCAACAAGAGAACTTATTGTAATCTAATGCAATAATTTTTGAACATAATAATATAATACAATTACCTCATGAAGCGAAAAGAGGTTTTCCTTATTGAGTTGGAATATAATTGGTGTATTTATTTGAAATAACTTTTTGTTTTTGTAAGTGTGTAAGAATATTTGTGGTGTAATTATTTGAAACTTCTTAGCTTGTGAAAATATATAGGAATATGCTTATTTTGTTCTCCAATTTAAATATTTAATGGCTCACCAAAAATAGAGCAGTAAGAATACATTTTTTCTTATTTTTTGAAACAGTTTAGTCTTAGCTAATTCACTTGCTACTTATGATCTGTTTATAGTTATCATGCTTTTTCTATTATCGAAAGGTTTCAATTATATATTTCCAGGTAGCTGCAATGAAGTAACATGGTTGGTGCTGTGATTTTCTAAAATACACAGGGTGTAACTAAAGCCTTTCGGAAATCACCGGTTTATGTTAGAAACTAACATCCACTAGTGTCGAGCAGTGAATTCTGGAAATCGCGGTCAACTACAGGCATGTCACGTTTCCAGCTTTCACAGTAACATAAACACAGTCGCACACTTTTTGTATTCTCTTTTAATAACCATTACCATTAGGCATAAGGCTAATAAGTAAATACTTTTATTATTGATCAAAAGTGATTGTGATGATTTCTTAACTTTCTTAATGAAATATAAAAAATACCAAGCTAATATATATTATTTTTGTATGTTCTTTATATACCTCTAAACTATTGCAAATTTTAACTAAAAATTCTCAACTTTAATCAGTACTTTTTTTTAGCTGCTTTACACACCCCTAATCAATACAAATTATTATATCAATATCAACTTTTTCCACCCTATGGTTGGATCAGTTTACTAAAATGCAAGCCTGGTCTTGTAATGAAGATGAAAACGGAGAAAATACCAAAGAGAATGATGGAATAGATAACAAAGTGTGCAAGTGAGAGAATAATAATATAGGAAGAGTCATTTTATTAACTGAGCTGGCTAAAGGCTGGAAACTATGTTGAGCATGATTATAGGTACATTTGTATCAAGGTGGTGTGTTAAGCATCTAAACAGATATTGGCTCTTGCAATTACAAAGCTTTGCCATTAAAAATATTGATAGCCAAAGTACACGTTCAATGTATTTTTTCCTTTTTATTTTATGTACATGAAAAGTTTGTAGTAATAAATGAATAACATGTAATGGTAACTTAAAAAACACTGGACTAACACATCATGGGTAGAGGTTGATCATGGTCACTTGGATTTTGTTGCCTGTTTCTTGATTTAAAAAAAGGTTTAGGCTTGAATTCTGCAGTTACATGTTCAAATTTATGTATTTACTATTGTTAGATGGGATCAACTCATAACCATGCTGCCATAATCCATTTAGTGTTTTACTCGCTTCTGCTGAAGAATGTGATTGATCTACCCCAAAAATTACAAATCTATGCATTAATCTCAAACTTTGAGGTTTAGGTTTTCTGGTAAGTGTAGGCCTTGCCCTTCTATCATCCTTTCAATGTTTAATTTAAATCTTTATATTTTATTTGGATGAAGGTACAGGAAAGATGAATAGAAACATATAAAAAGAACAAACACAATATGGCTTTTACATTAAATGAAAAACATCTACTACACCCCCCTCCCAACCATTTTTGGGGACTGTTGAAAAGTTAAGATGTACTTTATCCAATCTCTTTGCCAAGTTGCAAGGTTCCGTGTTGAATGGAAGTTCTAAAGGTTTTGATTATCGGTGGTTGAGCGAGTCCTGATAATACAGGGGTTATTAAAGTTTGTATCTCACCAACCGCTTAAGCTAGTGATTTAGTGCAGGGGCCAGCAATCTTTTTAGTCCTTGATTGACTTACAATTATATAATTTTTAAAAATGAGGTGGCCCAATGGCTAGATAATTTTATAATAAAGGGAATTGATAAAACTAAAGGAAAAATAAACTATTAAGAGTAAATTTGATTAAGAAAGCCCACCTAGGGAAAGAGGAAAAATGTGGGAAGAGTCCAATGCACAAAGGTGACATCTTCTGTATTCTATAGTAGTAGTAGTAGTTGTTACACACACATTTTAACACAAATGTCATAATATTTTTGTTAAAATGTGTAACTACTACTACTACTACAGAATACAGAAGATGTCACCTTTGTGCATTGGACTCTTCCCATCATTTTTCCTCTTTCCCTAGGTGGGCTTTCTTCATCAAATTTACTCTTAATAGTTTATTTTTCCTTTTTATTTAGTTTTATCAATTCCCTTTATTATAAAATGTTACAATTAGAAAAAATTTCACACCCATCCTTTGTTTCTCCACTATTTCAATTTTTCTTTCTTTCTATGTATCTTTTATTTATTCCTTAAATTCAATATTTCCTCCGATATTTATGTCCCTGCCTTTATAGAAACTCATAAAATAAATTCTTATTATTATTATTACTAGCAATGTGTAATGGTAGGGAGATTTGAGATGAAATAGAGGGCCTACAGTTTTAACGTGGAATCATAACCATGGTGGAGGTCCGGCATTCCACACATTCACAAGTTGTGTTTAATACTTGTCAGAGGTGAAGGAAGGGTTTGATAATCAGATAAACCTGTGCTGGGACCGAGGATTAAACCCCATACCCCCAGATCATCAGGTCACCCAATATATATAAAGAACACTCACTTTACCATGAAAGGTAGCATTTTTACCTTGATTGATTACACTATGGCCCTATCTTATATATTGTAACATAGTGGAATAATGCAAGGTAAGCTTGCGTTTTTGTGACAATGTAGTTTTCTTACGCAATAGACTGAAAAATTGCTGAGAGATTGACACATTTTTAAGTTCTTTATCTTATTAACCTCTTAAGCTATTACATGCTTATAATTCTTTTGAGCCGAGTTAGAGGAAAACAATTTAATATTAATTGATTAGTTACAATTGCCAAATAACAACCATTTAACAGATAGCTTGTGAACTAATTTATTTTTATGATAAAGTAATTGTACATCAACAGGGAGAAAAAATCATAAATTCAAAATATAAATTTATCTGAAATAATTATCGGTACATTTTGGTTTTATTAAACCCAGTGTGTAGTTATCACTTCAAAAGTATATATGTTTGGAGCTCAAAATTGTAACTAGAATGTGAAACACAAAAAAGTAATATTTTGTTAATAATTAGTCTTGACAGTTTGGAAGAAGTGATAGGTTTTTTTTTCTTAAGGTGACATGTGAAGACTATATAAAATAAATTTGTTATATCAGCAATAATGTGTCAAGTTTCATAAATTGCAAAAAATGTTTTATTCAACTCTTGATACTATATAAACTAACTAATCAAAACTTGAGATTTAAGAGAGACACATTCTTCTATATTATAAGCTGATTATTATTTAATGGATAGATGCCCAACTTTAGTTCCTTGAAAATCTAGTAGAAAGCAATGTTTAGACACACAATTTCTTTGTTAAATATTGTGCGCTACTTTAGTGTTTCTCTAATTGTGGTATGTGTGTCCCTAGAATTAAGAGGACGACTCTAGGGGGTACGCAATACACCACTAAGTTTTACTAATCCTTTAATAGTTCCATAGTTCTTAATAATAGTAAGCCTGGGTCCGACACCTTAGCTCGGTCGATAGCATGTCTGTCTACAGAGCTGGGTTCGATTACCAGCATGGTTGAAAAATTTATCGTGGGTTAAACGTGGGTTTGCCCTTTCACACTGATGAATTACGGCCAAGGACTGGATGTTGTGCTTGTCCTAGTTTTAAGTTAGATTATAAGGCACATGAAGCTTCAACAGGCCTAGAATGCCGATAGTGGAAAAGATATGGCTTAAATAAAAAACTGACCCAAGCCAGTCTGGAAACAATGATGGATGAAATAAAATAAAAGTGAATCTGCCAAACAAATTAGTGTATATTTTGGCCAAATGTTAAGCCCTTCTTTTTCTCTGTTGTGGCTTTGCTTTTAACTTATCACAAAATGTAATATAAAATTTGGAAAGACCATTTATAATTTAACATTTTCAAGATAATCAAGTATTTTTTTTATTACAAAGGTATAAAAGGAGTATGTTGGCTATGCAATGGCCCCAAAAGGTGTACATGACTGGAGAAAGTTACATAAACACTGCTCTAATAGATTTTAAAGGCCAGTGAATCCACACAAAGGTTAAGTTGGGTTTCTATGCTTTCAATTACCAATGATTTAACCTAGAACTAGTCATTATTCTTGATATAAAATGAAATTAATCAATTTTCATTCTCTTTTTATCACAAACCATAAAATGTCTCACAACTTCAAAAAAGCATCAAATTGATTTGGAGATAAATTAAATTAAAATTATCTTTTATCATATATAGTGTATAACATTTCTATTATACATATTCTTATGAATTGCAATATAACATAAAAATAGTTTTGCAACCAATAAATCGAAGGGGCTGGAACTCAATCCGATTACTATTCACAAGCAAGATATCTACAATTATCTATCATCTTGTCTCAGTATTTCAAAGAGAAGATATGAATTAAAAAATGGACACTTAGCAATCCAAAAGTGGTTGCAAAGAAAAGTTATAAGGCGAACATTATAAAAACAACTGTTGACACACATCACAGAATTTTGCTAACACTATACAAAAGTATATTGACTATATATATAATAATGTAACTTACCGTAAATAAAATAACACATGCAAATAAAAACAACACAATATATATTATATAAATGTAAAATAAAATGTATATGATTCAAGATCATATACTGATTTTTCTTCTTTAATACTACTACTTCACACAGTTGGCAATAATGTCTGGGCAAATATAATAGCAAACAAGTTAAAGTAATTTCACTCAAAATGTACCAATTTCAGGCACATGTCCACATATACATTTATTATTTTGTAACTACTTATATAAATAGTATGAGATCAAATTTTGAAACATTAGTAGTCTTAGGCAGAGTTAGCTCAGCCATAGTACGCTTAACTCAAACCAAGGCCCGGGTTTAAATCCCGAATGGGTGGGATAAGGGTAATTGTTTCTATGGGTCTAATGATCCAGTTCCTTAAAAGGTATCCTTATTATACTGTGTCCATATTCTAAGATACAGTAAACTTTGTAGCACTAGAGATAACTAGCTAATGTGCTAGCACAGGCCTGGCCCACTGGTGGCTTGCAGGCTGCATGCTGCCTTCAGAAGCATATTTTGCAGCCCGTGGTGCATTAGAAAATTTTAGAAAAAATATAACATCATCCAGGAGTTCCTTAAACATTATCAGACTTAAATTGTGTGAAATTTATTATATGTATTATTTATCTGAAAATTGAAAATACCATACATTGAAGAATGTACAGAAATCTGGCAAGAGTATCAAATAAAAAAATAACTAACTGTTGATACTGTTTAGGCCTAATTTCCACGTGTGCTAAGGCCCTTAGCTAACTTCAAGTTGGGCAGCCTTGTGCTAGCATATAAAGACCTGATTGGAAAACATAACCGCCTGCCCTTTCATTAAAACAATATTCGTCCTAAATTTCCAAATTTAAATTTAAAAACAACACAATATGGCAGTTATTTAGTAAAACTATTAGTGAAAAGAGAGAGTTGTATGAAACAAATAGGACATGTTTTCAATGGCAATGTGAGTATAGTAACAACATTGTAGGAAGAACAGAACTACTTTCATATGTCAAAACAAGTGATTTGCAGCTGTCACTTTTAATAAATATAATTAAAATAATACTAATAATAAGGTAAAATGTTATCATTGTTGACCACAGATTTTATTGTGGTTTTTAAAAGGGCTTTTCTTCTATGTTTTTAGTGTAAATAAGGATTACACATTGAAAGGTCAAAATGGTGTGGCTTACACGCAAGAAAACTGTAGGTCCAAAAGGGCACATTTGTGCATAGGAGAGAGAAACTAGACAAGTGCCTCAAAAATTATGTTTTTTAGGGTTAAATGTGAACTTTTGGATCTTTAGTTTCTTCTATATAAGCCCTGTCATTCTAAACTTTTTTTTATATATCATTGAATTCAGCCATTTGGTGCTATTCTTTTCTTTGTTTATATAAGTGTTAAAATTACTTTTGAAAATATATATAATCCAAATATATTATGTTTAAAAATACCCATGGAAGGAACCACTGAACTAAGTAAGCACTGCAATCCAAAAAATGTATATAATAATATAAACACACAAAGTGAAATTTTCCTTAAGAGACACCTCTGAATGGCGGATTATTTTTTTTATAGTGGGCAGTTTAAATTTATCTGGAAAAATAACGTTTCTTATAGGTGAAACAACTGCTCACTAATGGACATGAACAATGCTAGACACACAAATTATGCATAGCAATCTCTAAACAGTAGAAAGAAAAATTGAAAACACCAAGTCATATATTTTAATGTATAAATTTCAGAAATGCTGTTGTCTCATGTGAAGTGTGAGCAGTCCCCTTCCCTTTCTAGTGAAAGTTTCTAAATAGCCTACAAGGCCCTTCCTACATTCCACCTCTTTCGAGCCATCAGCAGTGGTTGCTCCAACAGTTTAATCTGGACTCTCACGCAAATATACAGCATAGAAGGCCTAATGTTCACATTTTATTTCTGTATTGTTTTGTGTACTAAGCAATCTATACAGTAAGAGATGTACAACATTTATTCACAAGTTATAATTATCCTGCATACAATCCTGCACAATGCGGTAATTAGATTGTTGTAGTTAATATCCATAGTATATAGGTTCATATAGATTAAACTGTGTTCAATTAGTATGGATTTTAAATTATTTTGCCAAATAACAGACACTTATTAATAAAGAACATTCCCCTCGGAACATGGGTCCCAGAAGGTGTCAGCTATTAAGAAATTTCACTTTTTGTGTGTGTGTGTGAATATATATAAAATAATAATAGTTTAATCAATATTAAAATGAGCAGTAAGATTAGCATCTGATACTGGTATTTTAAACCATCATACCAAATATCAGAACTGAAGAATTAATTTTATTACATTTATGTAATTTGTTGATTTTGTTTTTAACATACTCTCTCCATTGAAACTCTTAAGTGTACATAATTAGGATATAGAAATAAAAGTACAATTTGGTATTATTGATTATGACAAAGCATCAGTCATGTAATAACCAAAATATTTAATTTCTAGCTATATTCACCATTTGTTTCAGAAATCACTTCAGTAAATTATAATCTAGTAACCACCATGAGTTATTGATACTAAGAAAGGTTGTTTGTGGATTATTGCAATTGTTTATAATTCATACCAGATACTGGCTCATCCCTCACCAGCATTCGCTATCAAATTGTAACAATCCATTAATGTAAACTTTCATAGCACCTTAGATTTGAATATTTGACTCATCTTTTTTTGAATTATTCTTTATCTAAATAAGAAGTCTTCCTGTACATGATTAGCATTATTCTTTATCTGAATAAGAAGTATTCTTGTACATGATTAGCAAACATAATATACATTTTTATTGTGAATTAAGCATAATGCTTCACTCTATTGTTATAAAATTGATCTACTTAAGGTTAAAATAAAAGTTGAAAATCCTTTGTTGCAAAAACATTAAAATCATTGTGTGAGGGTAGAGTTTACAGTTCCTACCACAAAGTTAACAATGTATTGCTATACATTCAAAACAATTTTAATCAAACTCACAATAATAATTAGTAAATAAAATTTGAATTTCACAGAGAATCCTATTCTTCATGTCAATAAATATCAAAATGTAAACAAAATTTGTGGGGACTTAGTCCAGAATCACTAAAATAGTTTTAATTTATATTTTTTAAACATGCTATTTTACCCGTTTCAGTTTTTTATAACCAACCCCTGGCCATGCATTTGAAAAAAACCTTATGTATTTCCTGACTGCTTAACATAACTGGTTGAAAGTGCATTTATTCTTTTATATTTCCTATAATTTTGCGACATTTAAATGACAACATAAAAAAAACTTGGATACTAAATTATGTTAAAAAATAGACTCAATCTTGTCATTAAGCATGAATAATATGTTAATTATAGCTTTTGCTACTTCAACAGAAAAAGTAGATAAAAGCAAGTGTATATTATTTTTTAGATGATGTCTAACCTGATAAGGGTATAAATGAAATAAGCCTATTCAAACAAACCTAACTACCATCATGCTACGCCAACTGTATTATTTTATTGTAGTTATTTAAAGGCTTGTCTGTGATTTAATAAACTAAATCTTGATTTTCTATATTTTAGTGCAAAATATTTAATAATTGTTATCTATCTGTCATTTTAACTCAGCTCATTCCCTTTGATTTTATGGCAAAATCAATCATTTTAAAAACTATACGTTAATTAAATATATCTCTACAAGCAAAACCTCTTTTTGCTTTATAAGGTAATTGTTTTATATTTGGAAGAATGTATAAGAAAGATGGATAGAAACATATAAAAGGGACAAACACAATATGGTTTTTACAATGAAAAGAAGAACACTAGTTCACACTTTACATTGCTGCCATTGGATAAGGAGGTAATAATTGCCTCTTAAAGAAAATCGATCATCACTGCCCATCACCCATATTGTGTTCGTCCCTTTTATATGTTTCTATTAAACTTTCCTATACCTTTTTCCAAATATAATATAAGTTAATTACATACATTGTTGCTAGTTTATTTAGGTATCTCGAATAATTCTACTAACAATACAATTTAATATGCCTCCCTCATCAGTAAGATATATAATACAAAGTTTTGTTAAATCAAGTTTTAGTTCGGCTTGCCCAACTTTCCATTTACACTGTGTATTTTAAATAGCATGCTTCAACCACTCTTTCTAAAATATGACATTTGGCTTATAAATAAGTACAAAGCCACAATATAGTTAGCTAGAGTATCTCTGTATGAATTAGGGTAACATTGCTCAAGATAATTTAGGTTTGCAAATCCCGTTCAAGGTTCTTATTTTAAAGTCTCGTAAATTAAAAGTTTTTATGTTTTATTATGCTAGTAAATAATATAATGATATTAACACAATCCAAAATAAGCTGTCAGAACAGTTTAACATATTACCTATGGTTCAATGAGAACTATCTTGTTAAATGAAAAAGTAAATGGAGAATTATTGAAATTTTGGAATTTATGACAAAATAGATCAACTAGGAAAAAAAAAATCGCTCATGTGACTCAGAATTTTCTTTAGGAGCTATCTACACAATATTTATGCAGCTACTATTGGTTTATTACATTAATCATTATTAATATTCAAATTTTATCAATGCCGGTATAAAAATTGACATTAAAATTAAAACTTTCACATTTAACAAACTGGCTATTAACTGTTCAAAAAGGGGTGATGATAACGCAGGAGGTAATGTTAAATTGTGAGTATTTGAATGCGGCTATAACCGTACTTAAATGTAATAGCTTGGCTCTCTTACTTTACATGCATTACTGTTCCCAGCCTGTGGAAGTCTTCAATTCAAGCCAAATATTTTCCACTACTAGCTTGCTAGGCCTGTCGTAGCTTCATATGCCTTTATTCTAACTTAAGACTAGGACAGACATAACAACTAGTCCCTGGCCATTAATTTATCAATGCGAATGGGTAAGCCCATATTTTCAGCCATGCCGGGAATCAAACGCAGGACCCTTTGCTCAGTAGACACACTCTATACTACCTGTGCTAAGGTGTCGGACTGCTTAGATATATAAGCCACCAAAACAGATTACAATTTAATAATAGGTATTTGTGAGTATTCAGATTTTTGAGCCAGCCTGAAATAACTACTCAAACTCGGAAGGAGATGGGGGGAATAAAGATCCCCCACCCCTCGAGGGTGAGATTGTATGGATGTAATGAGAATGGAAGGCGAGAGGATTTCGAGAAGATTAATGGATATGACATACGTAGGGGAGAGGAAGAGAGTGCAGGAGGAAGAATGGCGGAAGGACAGAGGGAGGTGGAGGCATTTTACTAAACAGACCTGGCCACAGGCTGGAAATAGTTCATGATGATGATGATGATGATATCTTAGCACTTATAGACTACATAGTAGGATACTGTTAGACAAAGTCTTTTTCAAGAATGTTATTTGTAAGAAAATTGGATTATGTTTGCATAGTGATAAAAAGGCCACTTTCATACATAAATATTGATCGACAGGGCCAACTTTAACCTTAATTCGCTAATGGATTAAGTGATGGATTTTAAGTTTTAACACATCTCATAACAGCCTACTAATAATGTAAGAAAGTAAATACCCGAAAAATCATATTCTACCATGACTAACAACATATCACTTTAAATTATGATAAAGTAGCAATTATTAACATTCCCACTTTGCTGATATTTTAATTAGGCGCTGAATACATAATTGATCAACCTCTTATGTAGCCCACTTAAATAAAAAAAAAGAGTTTGAACATAAGAAAAAAAAAATGCATTTTCAATAAATTTTTATAAACACATCTCACTATTTTTGGTATAAAGTCATTCAAAATAACTTGCTTGGATATTTTACAAATATGTATTTATTTGATAGTGAAATGGGTCTCTTTGCAAGAATGACTTGAAATAGTTGCTATGACAAAGAACAAACTTCTTGCAAGGTGAAACGCACAACACTTTTGATAAAACTGATAGAAGGCCCAGTTTGAACTTGATCGTTTTGAATTTTCTCAAAGGTGAGGACCTATCTCTCTTTAAAGGTAGGTCGAATACTCACAGATCCTTACTATTCACAGAACCATGGGTGGGTGTTGTTAGCAGGACACTAAAATGGGACACAATTAGTAGCGGTAAGTGAATTGTTTTATACAGAAAATCGAAAATTCGTGTTTATAGCAATGCATAAATGGTTAAGATAACTTTTGTATTGTATAACTTATAGAATTAATTCCACTATCTTCTTATTTGTGTTATCAATTTGATATATTTTCCCCCTAAATTAAAGTGAAAATGGGTTTGTTCTGTTCCCCAGGTTTCCCCTGCAATAAACAAAATATAGTAACAGCTATGCTCAGTACTACTAGTATAACAAAACTTAACCATATTAGCCTATATTGAGATTATAATATTCCCTTGATTGAAACTGAAAAATTCTTTCTAAAGTATTATTATATTTTTTGCCTTTTCAAAAATCACATAGCTATAGGAAATCAGAAAGATCATCAAAAGAGATATTCACACCTTTGATGTGTGTGTGTGGTTGATAAAAAGGGTACATATTTTTAGTTAAAAATGTGTCTAAACCACATTTTCTCTAATCCGGATCTTCATTTAATAAACGAATCTTGACTCTGAATCTTGGAAAAAATGATATCGGTAACCAACTTTTCCACTGGTAGGATTCATTTTCTTCTGTTTCGATTTTGTTCACAATAAGTGATATTAATCACCCGGGTCTTACTACCTGTTCAGGTTATACACATATATGATACTCTAGTGGGGTAGGGATGAGGAAGGAAGTATTTTAGAGGTAATCTATACACATTTGTGTGGAAGGAGAGTATGAGGGCTTATGAAACTGTTCAGAAGTTGTTGAAAATATACAGTTTAAAATTTACTAAATCTGAACTCAATTCTCAGCATGCTGTAATGGGTGAATTATTTTAACATAGGAAATAAAATATGTTATTTAGGGATGTGTGATGCTTTGAAACTTTAAATTGATTTTGCTTCGAAAAAAGATCAACTTCAACAACTGTAGAGCTCCATCAGTAAAAATATTGATGGCCAATATACTCAATTTGTGGTAAGTTACTACTATTTTGAGCTCTTGCAAATTGATAATCATATAAAGATATCTTAAGTAATTGAACTGGATGTTGTGATAGTAATTTGATTTATCAGATTAGAATGAAATATTATGAAATTTGTGCAATAAAACCTTTTCTAAGTGATTTTAACACATGAGGTTATAAAATTAGGTAAAACACATTCAAATTTTGCACACCCTTAAATTTTTTGATTAAATTTTGTTTGTTAAAAATAATTGAAAAAAAAAAAAGTAAGGTAATGATGGGGCTCAAATTATTAATTACTATATGTTTTAAGGGAAGACTAAACATGATTTTTAAAACAATATAATTTAATTAAATTGTTCACATTTGAGACATGGTAAATGTTTTTTTACGGTAAGCATATTTTTAAGAAGTTGGAGTGATTGTGGCACCACTTGTAAAAATTTTACTTTTACCAAACTTGCCACATTTAGATTTAGCAAAAAAAAAAAAAAAAATATATATATATTTCATATTGTTTCTAAAAATACTATTTAAACAATATTATTTTTCATTTTAAAGTATGAACCTAAACTTTTATAAGCATTAAAAATTGAAGCAAAATAAATTTCTCAATTAGATAATTTCAAGTAAGAATCCACACAATGCATATGGGCAACTGCACACAGAGGAATGGAAATGGAACAGAAGATGTGACCATGCGCGATTATTACACTAAGGACTTATAAATGAAAAATGAAACATTTCAAATTTCTAACTTTTTGTGATTCTTATGTTTATTTTAAGGGTAAATTAAGTTACGGAGACATATTTGGGGGAAATGTATGAAGTCATTGAAATGTCAATTTTACTAACCTTTTTTTATAATTGTTAGGGTTATTTTAATATCCTTAAAACCATCTTAATTATGTTTTATATTATGTTTTTAATAATCTTTCTAACCCACCATCAGGTGCCTGTTTTTTACACTATCATTTGCATGTCATCTGACAGAATATCTTGCAATATTTGTTTCCTCAGATAAAATGTGACTAAAAAATTGCCATTTATTAGCTATGACACACTTTGTATGTGTTGTATTTAGATTTAGTAAATGAAACTGATGCTTAATATCATCGTAAACATTTTTTATTTTTAGGGGGAGATTTTTAGTAAATCAGTGAAAATTGTACTAACGTAATGAGGCATGTGTCATCTGAGAGATAACTATGTAAGAAAATGTGCCTGTCATAATGCGTGAGTCATCTCTCTGATGACCACATGAAAAATAGCACAAATAGTATTTGTTTTTACTTTGTTTTATCAATTATTTATTCCAAGGAAATCTTGCTACATTACAAACAATAAAAAAAACATTTCCTAAGTACTAAAAAAACATAACGAATTATATATTTAGAGCAAGTATATTATATGTTTAGGCTCGACTCATCCCCAAGATGACAATCAATAGACACACGATTGGGCGCAAGTCATCTAGGAGATAATTACTACAGTTATGACCTTGGTATTCCCTGTACCATGACTCTGACTCAACTGCCCAGCGCAGGGAAGGGAGCTAAGAAGATACTAGTAGATGGACCGCGTCCCACCCCTAGAAAGCTAAATGGCGGACATCTACATCACTAAGTCATTTCTCAGATGACACGTGACTGATGGCGGGTTAAAAACTGTTATTTCTAATTTAAGAACCAATATTTGCATTTATTCAAAAGTATGTATTACTTATAAAAATGTCTGCTACTCTTCATTCTCATTTTAAGAACATGTGTTATAATATATTTTTTAAATCTCAAATTTTAGCGATGTGATATTTACATTTAATGTTTGTTTTAACTGGTGACATTTTAAATATACTATTTTACTTTTAAAATAAGCATACACATACTTTTAACATTTTAAAATTACGAATATACTTAAATCGAACTCGATAGCTTTTCGAAATACTCGTCTCGAGTTCGACTCAAATGAAAAAACTCGAACTTGTAGACCTCTAAAGATAGTAGAGGAAGTAAGGGTGAGATGTTATTACCATACATTGAGGATGAAAAAAAGAAAGAAATAATCCAAAGAAGAAGGGCAGATATGAGGTATGTAGGAAAATACCACAAGGGAGACCATGAAAGGTAGGAGAGGAGCAGATAAGAGAAAGTATGCTAATGGGAGGAAAGAGGTAAGCGAAAGCATTTTACTAAATTGAGTTGGCCACAGGCTGTAAACAGTTTATGATGATGATGATGATGATGATTATAGAGATAAAGATAAAACCTTAAAACCAACTCAAAACAAGAATAAATACTAGGTACTGGTATTAATAAAAATAAAATTTAATAAGTTCTAATCTCCCATTTCAAAAACAAGATAAATTTCCTATTTTCAAGTTCTTTTCTTTAATTCCAAGCCTTTCTAGACTAGTAGTCTTCTTTTTCCTATCTACTCTTATTAAAAACGGTAGAGTAGAGTAAGCAGTTAGTTTCTGATTCTGGAACATATGTTCTTATGTTGCAAATGGCCAGGGAGTGAGCTTTCTATAGCAATGTGAACGCAAAAAGAAAGATTTAACTGCTATGAACAGATTATGTGAACAAAATTAATGGTTGATATAAATGGTCAAGGTGGGAATGTCATTATTGCTCACATGCACCACAAACTGTGAACCATGTCACATCCTCGTATCCTGAACCCAGGCCATATGACTTTTAATCTATTTGGCACTAAACACCCAAGGTTAAAGTGAGAGGGGCTTATCACAAATCTGCCGCACATTGTTTCCTGCCCTCCTCCACCTCCTGCCTGGTACGGTTGAATGCCTCAGTCTTAATAAAGTCCACCGTCTTGTATACGGTGGTCGTAAGGCTTTGCACTGTCGCGGTGGTGGTGGTGGTGTTGTTACCGCTCCCACTAGCTGTAGCACATTCTAGGTCCAGGTCCAGGTACTGAATACCCTCAAATGTCTTGTTGTGGGCGGGGATAAACTGCATATTGTTGTTCTGGTAAAAATAGATCTGAAACACATTACACATTCCAATTAGAGTTTTCCGTGATATGTGAATTTTAGTAGTTTATACTAGGTACATTTTTTTTAGCCCCGCGTTTTACTGCACGTTCAGGGTATTACGCTTAAGTATGTACTAGTTAAACTAATGGATTAGGAATTGGGAAGGTTGATTAGAGGAAGTGAACCCGCATTTGCATGGAGGGAGAGTCTAAAACCATTTAAAGAAAACCACCCCGGTTCACCCAAGTGAGATTCAAACCTCAATCTCATCGTCCTCGGCAGGTTAGCTCACCACAAAACTAAAGCGTTAGCCAACAACGCCAGCGAGGTGGGTTGTACATAATTTCAAATATGATATTATCTTAACTCATAGTTTGTATGAAATAAAGTGTAGTGAGCAAAAACAATTGGTAATAAATAAAATGATAGAATATTTGGAAAAAAGTAGAGCACAAATAAAAGTAATAATAATAACAAATATTTACACACACTTCAATATTTCGATGCTATTATAGCATCTTATTCAGGAAGTAGTAGTAATTAGACTAAACAGGATGTTGTCTTCAGTGATGCCAACTTGATTGGTATGGATGAAAACTTATCTGGTGGAGATGAAATTCTGTGAATGTTTCTCTATTACTCTATGGATTATAGGTGATACTGTTGTAGCCTCTAGGTTGAAATTATCGATTATTTAGGTTGGGTGATTTTCTAGACTTTGTGATCCATTGATGTGCCAGTTTCCATCTTATTAACTGAGATATATTACATTGCGTCTTGTTAAATGATTTTAACACCTTGACAGTGTAGCAGTCCTCAAAGTTGGGGTTATAAGTGGAGGCGTGTGCTGAAACTGGTTTTTCTGGATTCTTGATTTTTTTGTCATGGCGGTGTCCATTAATTTGTTTACGGAGAGTTTCAGTGGTGAGGCCAACATACTGTGCAGTACATTTTTGGCATTCTAGTTGGTAAATTAGGTTACTGGACTCACGTGTGATTGCCTTTGATGGTATGGATGGAGTTGGTGATGTTGCTAGAGAAAGTGGCTGCTGGATGATGTATTTGGCAGGTTTAGGAAGCTGTTTTGTTACAAGGCTAAGAGCCTTGTTGTGGTTGAATGAATGTTGTGTCATTTTCAGTTTTGAGTTTAGGGTGTGCTAGAATATTTCTAAGTGATGGAGGCAATATTTTGTTTATCTTTTGTAGGCCTGGGTAGTACTTAGTCACTAGAGGTATAGTATCTGGTTTTTCAGGTTTGGGTGATTGTGGAGTTTCAGCTATAGGGTATTCTCTATCTACATAGGCTTCTTGAAGGTTTTCAAGGTGGTTTTTAAGACTTTCTGGATCTGAGGAGATGTGGTGAGCCTGTATGACAAGACTGTATGTGATAGATCTTTTAGTGTTGAATGGATGGCAGCTATCAAAATGGCGATATTGATGTCTATTAGTGGGTTTAAGATGTACTGAGGTTTTGAAGTGGCCATCTGACAGCCTAATGTCCACATCAAGAAATGTTGCCTGGTCTTGGGATTGATTTGAGGTGAACTTTAGAGCCGTAAAGGAGTTTAGGTTGTTTAAAAAAAGGGTTAGATTGTCTTGGCCAGTTGTCCACACCATGAATATGTCATCAATGAAGTGAAGCCAGCAAAGTAGTTTGTTGATTTGGCGGACAAGAAATATTTTTTACGGTTTTCCCATGAAGAGATTGGCATACCAAGGTGCCATCCTTGTACCCATTGCTGTGCCTTTGGTTTGAATGAAGTTCTGATCCATGAATTGAAAGTTGTTCTTTTCTAGTCCATACCTCATAGTTAGTATTCCTTTAAGAGGGATCTAATTTGAAGAAATACAAAGAAAAAGTTTACCTAATGTTTTAGAATAGTTTTAGCTACTTGTCTGACCCTTTCGCTCAGTTGGTAGCCTGTCTGTCTACAGAGTTAAAAGGTCCGTGGTTCAATTCTCGGCATGGCCGAGAAATGTATCATTGGTGAAATGTGGGTTTACTCTTTCACAGTGATGAACTAAGGGCCGGAGGCTGGGTGTTATATATGTGCTAGATTCAGGTTAGTTTATACAACATGTACTGATATAATCACAGTGTATAGTCAGAAAGTGTATGTTAAATGAAAGGTAAATAAAAATGTTATTTACTTGTGAAGTAAGAAAGAATATGTCAATTCTATAGTAAAATTTTAAGTATATCCTCACCTACAACATTAGATTACACATGAAGGAAAAACAAATAAATGAACAAACACAAAATAGCTTTTACAATGAAAATAGGAACACTGTTGCTCCTGGACAAATACGTAATTAACTACCTTTTGAAGAAAATTAGTCATTGCTGCTTATTCTACAGGCTTCTGTTCATTGAAATTCTTCAGAAAAGGACAAAAATTAATTAACGGGAGGGAGAGAAATTGATGAAGAATGATTGGGCACATAAGTATCAGTATTTAAAAGGACAAATATAGAAAATGAGGTCCAGGAAATGTAAAAGAAAGGATGCATAGATATTATAAATTACTATTTAAAGAAAACCTCTATCATAAATCTTTGCTCAGGTGTGTGATTATGTACTTTTAAATATTATTCATAATTTATTTTAGGTGTATGTGAAGCTTCAAAATTTTGACATGGCTTAAAAAAAAATATCTAACTTCAACTAGTGTCATCCTGAGCTGTTATAAGCATTAAATTTCAATATCTATATGGACAAATATCCGGAGCGATTGAATTATTTAGATGTAGTAATAGCCGTACTTAACAACTGTAGTTGCTTTTCTATCCAACCCATATTGATATGCGCATCTGTCTATCTAACCCATCTTGATATGCGCATCTGTCTATCTAACCCATCTTGATATGCGCATCTGTCCAGTTGTAATTATACTATTGGCAGCATAAAGCCCTACCTAGTCAAATGTAGCAGAGTTATCTGATAGCTCGAGATATTAATTGATTGCTTATATGTAGCTGATGATTTCCGTACATCCATCACAAACTCTGCCAAAAGATATCAGTGAAGAATGAACCTAGGGAGGCTACGACTCCTTATAGGTGAATAGTAGGAGAATTGGCTTACTAAGTCAAAGGTTCTGGATTCCTGTATCCAGGTGTCATTTTCAATTTGGAAAAAAATATTATTGAGTAAGTTTAAGAAAAGGTGTTACAGCTAAACATTGTCAGACATTAAAAAAATGAGGTGTTGCAATTTTTTTCTTATTATTCTTCTGATTATTAAATTTTAAGCTCGATTTTTTTATTCTATATTTCAATTTAGGGTATCAAATATCAGCTTCGACCTTGCTTCAAAAATTCGCCAACAAAAACATTAACAGCTGGAATACTCAATTGATGGTTAATTATTGACATTCGGACCTGTTAACTACATTACAAATCAATATTCATAAGAAAAATTATGAAGTAATTGAATTTTGAATTATGATAGTGGCTTGTTATATCATAAAAGAACCTATTTTTGAGCAATTGTGAAATAAAATATTTTCCAACTAGTTTTAGTGCATAATATAATAATTTTATAAGCATAAAACCATTAACAAAAAATATTCAAACTTTAATTTGGCATAAAACATATGATCAATTCAAGTTTGTTTTGAATAGTAAAATTGGACCCCACACACCTCTATTCCGATTACTCAACATTTACAATTTTAATCCTTTTCCATGCATCCTACCTCACAATAAAAATATGTTATTTATTCATATACCATATACTAGAGGTGTGCACAACTTTGAAACAGCTTCGAAACTTCACCAATAAAAATATTGACAGCTAAAATACTCCACTTATGTTCAATAATAACCATTTTGAGCCATTTTGCACATTACAAATTAATATTAATATGGAAAAAATCTGAAAAAATTGAATTGCATGTTGTTAGATTAGCTTGATTTATCAGCTTTATGAAGTATTACAATCAATTGTGCAATAAAATATTTTCCAAGTAATTTTAATACATAAAGTAATATAAATAAACACAATATACAAATTTTTCAGTCATAAAACAAATAAAATAAAATATTCAAACTTCGATTTAAGTTCACTTCGAAATGAAAAAGTGGACTTCAGGTACCCCTACTGTACTCTAATGTGGTTAAAAAAAACTAAAAAGCATGAATAGTGAAAAAAAAACTTAAGCAAAACTATCACTAAAAAAAATATCAACAACAAAATCACTAGAACACAAAGGTCATGTTTAGGGGCAATAACAATTTTCTGGTGCTAAAGTGAAACGGTCAAAAATAACTAATAATAGTCAACATGATAAATTAGTCAATTCTGAATAGGTACAGCTGCTTCATCTGAAAGCCAAAACTTTCATTTACTGGGATTTGAGAATTAGATAGACCTATAAAAATAGTGATATTAATATTTATTCTTGATTCTTTTGATACTGTTAAGAATCAAGGATATCAAGAAACCACAAAATAAAGTTTGATATTCTGCCGGAAAATTAAACACGAGAGTTACACCTGGAATGTAACTTTTTTTTAAAATTTTCATCTAATTGAGGTATTTAACATACACATTTTAAACCAACTAATTATATTAGCAAATGACTTATAAACCAACTTAAATCTACAACGGACACCAAACTCAGCCCCTCGGACGTTAAATCTTCACTGTAAAAGGGAAAACCCACATTTTCACCAGGTGATAAATTGTTCACCCATGCCAGGAATTGAACTCAGGACCATTAGATCAGTAGACAGACACACTACCAACTGAACTAAGGTGTCAGACTGGAATGTAACAGCTACAGATAAATTTAATTTTCTAAGTTTAGTTTTTTTTACACAATTGTATATAAAATATAAAAATAGTACTTATGGTAAGGCCATGTAATAAAGATGGAAAAGGAGATAATACCAAGAGAATAATGGATAGGAAGTATGTATGAAAACCAAGAGATGACAGGAGCAGATAACATAACGTGTGTAAGCAAGAGAAGATGGAGGCATTTTACTTAACTGGCCCAGTTGATAATGGTAATAATGATAGCCTATTTTAAATAATAAATGCAAGTTATTCACAAACCTATTTTAATACAGTCATAAATCTTCAAATGAGTGTCAAATTCATAAAATTGTGGGTATTTTAAATATTCTATCACTTGTGAATTATAAATACACTGACCTCTTCGTTATCCACTGGAACTCTTCGTTCATCATCGGAGCTAGAATTTTCATGATGTAACTTGGGAGTGGGACTTGGGGCGGCTCGGTTTTTACGCAAACTGCGATGACCCCCTGGAGGAGATGCCAGCTTGATGGGGCCTGTTGAAAAGCAAACAAAACTAAGCTAAGTTAAAGCTGTGCTAAACAACTATAAAAGAGTAACTATTTAGATAGCTACAAGAATGTATGAAGAAATGATGTTGATAATACCTTGTTCAAGCTCATTCAATTTGCGTTGAGGTTTCAATTTTCTGTCTACATCAGGAGGTGCAGTAAATGGACCTCCTGGGGAAGGTTCAGAGTTCAGCGATGCAGAGTCTGATGTCTTGCGCCCTGGCTTCAGGCAGCGGTGTACTGCAGGGGCTTGGGAGACTACGAGAGGACTGGGGAGGTTGGAGTAGATGGCAATATTACTGGAGCTCTCTGAATGTGGTGACGCTGGATCAAGGAAGAGATCTCCATCATGGAAATCATAACGAAAAACCTGTCCAGGTGCCGCATTACTGTAGCAGTTCCGAGACAAGGGGTGGGCATGGCAGCGAGGAAAATCGTATGTTTCATCAGAAACAGC
This sequence comes from Timema shepardi, assembly GCA_902151425.1. Taxonomy (NCBI): domain Eukaryota; kingdom Metazoa; phylum Arthropoda; class Insecta; order Phasmatodea; family Timematidae; genus Timema; species Timema shepardi. Next base: position 146,354 of record CABFVX010000150.1, on the reverse strand, counting down.
ATGAGGCGAAGTTGGCTCGCTTCGGGATGAAGGATCAAGTAGATGCTGGGCCTTAGGTGACTCCACTAGGTGTAAAGGCTTGGGTGGGCGAGGGGGTGCCACTAAAGCTATAGATGTCACCGGTGCAGAGTCCACTACAGTCAGCCGCCCAAAGCGTTTAACCACACTCCAAGATCCTACATCGGCACTAACGTCAGAACTGTCGGAAGGTCGTGTTTCTGCTGGGAAAGTGTTCCAATTAACAGCGGGTGCAGGTAACACCGGGACAGTCCACTCATCATCTGTAAACACACTCTCTGCGTCAGTCGCCGGGCTCTGCAGGGGAGGGGTGTTTACACCAACAGTGTGCTTTAACTCAAGGTTAGGAGGTTGTAGCTTTCTGGGGGAGTCGTAGAAATCCGCCCTTGCTGGTGATCTTCGCTTGTCAGGTATTGTGGGGGTACGCAATACACCATTTTGCACTAGATTGTTGAAGTCTTTTAAACCGTTGGGGCTTGATAAAGGTTTTCCTGAGATGCATTCACTTATAGGGATGTAGGGTCCAGATATAGTACTTGTTGGGGAAGTAGGAGGAGAATCACCAACAGGAGTCATTTCTTCTAAGGCTGTGTTTTCTTCCAATGGAGGAGAATAATCAATATCTGGAGAAAAAAATATATATATAAAAATTACTTTTATTATGGTACATATTTACAATGTAATATCAAAATATGTTAATCTGACTTAAGGATTCAATTCTTTATAAGTTTTGAAATTCTCTGGTATTCTCAGATTTTCTAATAAAAAGAATAATTCCAGTCTTTCAAAGGTAAAACCAAACTACAAATTAAAATTTTTTACTGTCACACTCCAACTGAAATGGATGTTTTATCCAGAGGCCTAACATTTTCACTGTCAACCACCCTTGATCACTACGCTCTGGCAAAAGATGTCATTACTTAAGCCAGGACCCTAAGGCTCAAATACTTCATGGAGAATAACCAGTTCAACCAAGATCAGGACAATATGGCACTAAAGAAGTTCGCTCCACCCTACAACTGGGACTCCCCATTACCCTTGGACCACCCACTAGAACAATACATTGCTTATGTCTTGGCAAATGTGAAGGAGCCATCATTTACAAAATCCTTACCCACATACTATAACCTCAATATTTATGAGATCCGGGGTTCAATCATCGGTCCCGGCACAGATTTATCTGATTGCCAAAACCTTCCTTCACCTTTGACAAGACGTGTATTATCAACAACTTGTGAATGTGGGGAATGCCAGGCCTCCACCGTGGTTTGGATCCCATGTTAAACTGTAGGTCCTCCATTTCATCTTACAATCATCCTACTATGACACATTATCGTAAGTGCATATAGCCCGAACAGGTAGTAAGATGCGGTGATAATAATAATAATAATAATGAGAGAGACCTTGTAAGGCTTAAAAACAATTAATAAATCATGATCCTCCCTGCTGACAAAGGATCCACCATGGTGATCCTACACAAATACACCTATTTCACAGAAGCATGACAACTTGCTGATGAAAATATTAAAAGCTCGACCATGAACCTACAAGAGAATGCAACAGTCTTGTCAAGAATTTTTTTACAAGTATATGGACCACATCAGGGCCCCTCCACCAAATCATTAGAGCTCCTCACACACAATAATCCATTCATACACACTATTTATCTCCTGCTCAAAATTCACTAAAAGGAAAATCCTCCACCCACCCCAATAAATGCATTTCAGTGCTGGTCGACTCTCATCAACAACTAACAGTTTCCCTCACACATTAAGGACACAAACCACTTTCTCAACCGCTCACAAGACATTAAAAACAAGATACTCACCGATGTGTTCTTGTCCACCATAGATGTCAATTCACTTTACACCAACATACACCACACCACACCCAAGGACTTTGTGCAATGGAACATTTTTTGGACAGCCGACAGCCCAATTACAAGCCATCCAACTCCTTTCTAGTGGAATCCACCTGATTCATACTTGGAAAGAACAAATTCCGCTTCCTGGACAAACACTATCTCCAAATCCAAGGGACGGCAATGGGTACACCTATGACCCACGTCTACGCTAACCTCTTCATAGGCAAACCAGACACCAACTTTTCACGATCTGAACCGTTGCAACTGCTCTGCTGGATGAGATTTAATGATATCTCTCATAATTTGGACAGATTCTGATACTAATAGGTTAAATAACCATAGCACCCTCAGATTCGCTTGGAGCATTTCACCACACCATGCCATATTCTTGCATCAGGAACTAAACCTTCACAAGGGAAACATAAAAACCACAGAACACACCAAAGCAAACAACCATCAACAGTACCTCCATTTCCAAAGCAACCATCTTCTTCATGTAAAACGCTCTGATAAACTTAGTAAATTATCAATTAAGTTTTAATATTTACTTACAATGTCTAGCTGATAAAATTATTTTGCAAACTTTATGTATGCATGTTTTTTTTAAAATCTGCATTTTCTGATAATGATTGTAAATTAAATTCTGTTTTTGTTTCCCACTTTGCGTATTAGCCATTTTGAATAATAAAGAAAACGCGAAGAAGCTATGAAAAACTTCTGTGACAAAATGCACTTGTATAATTGTCACTGATAATTTCTAACTGATATAATATTATATACTAAATATTAGACACGAGCTGAGATGATAGTACAACTAAAGCACTTTATCTGCTTCATACCAGTGACTTTGGTGTTATTTCTTTATAGGTATTTTTTTTTAAATTATGTAGGCAATATTGAGTATAATATACTAACATTTACTTAATCATTTTTGATCCATGCTTACGTTATGGTAGTTAAATTACCAGTCAGTGTTATAATTCTGTTTAGTAAAGGTTTTAAAATTATAAAATATTGAAATATGTAATATTTAGTAAGATAACATATCAAAGTTTTATCCTTACTTCAAATGTTTTCGAATATGCGAAGGTTGTTGTAGATGCCGAAGCTGAAGAAGATTTGACCTTCGACTTCAAATTCAACTTTTTGAAGCTTCGCACACCATTACAAATAAACAGAGCCCTATTTAAACAAGAGCCTACAAGAAACCTTATAATTACATACCGCTCACTACCCAATATTACAAAAGACTATCAGATTTACCATTAACACCAGCTACAATAACCTATCCTCATGACCTCTCACACAAAATCTTCCCAGCAATGCTACAAGAATATTACTAAAACGCCTCACACCTCCCCGCCCAATCTCCACAACATTCTGGCTAACCCTGAACTGCTCGACCCAGCAACAAACAACAAACATCATGCCAAAAGTTCCTACCCTTGCAACAAACCAAGATGCAGTACATGACAAATTCACCAACCTTCCACCTTATTCAACAGCAGACTCTCACAACTGGAATACCCTACAAAAGGCCACTATGACTGCTCCACAGAAAATCTTATATACCAGTTAAAATGCAACTACTGCATTGCTAAATACATTGGCCTCATCACTGGAACACAAAGACGACGAATTAATAGTAGCTGTTTCGATAGCAACAACAATGACCCTGACAAATAGCTCAATAAATATCTATATGCGCAGTATCTTGCTTAGCACATAAGGGAATGGCATGGTTAGGTGCACGCACACAAATACACTTTTAAGAAGTTGCGTTGTGAGTTTCACACTAGCTCATGATGGATTCCGATAGAATTAAACCTAGCTCAAGGGACTGGGCAGTAACAATCTATTTTCTTCACGAGGCAGCCATTATCTCTTTGGCCAATGACAGCAATGTAAATTGTAAACTGTGTTCTTATTTTTCATTGTGAAGGCTATGTGTTCATTCCCTGATATATTATGTTTCTATACACCTTCAATGTACCTTATTTCAAATATAACAACATGTATCGACTAGTGAGTATTACTTTTCAAATCATCGCAAACATAGCTGAAATCCCAGAAATCTTTTAACATTTCCGACATTATTATTATTATTATTATAAAAAATACCTCAATTTTTTCAGGCGTATATCAACCTTGAAATATAAAGAAGTAATCCAAGGAGTCATGCATGCAAGAGACTAGAGTTTTCGCTAACGATTAGGCCAAGGTTGAAAACTCGGCTGGATGCCATGGGGATATTTTTCCACATGTGACTTGTCTGTGTACTTTTACCCTCCCCTCTCAATGCTAATGCTGGTACACTTATAGGTCACCCTTGTCACCCATGGATTGAGCCAAATAACTGGTGTATTAAAAGGTAAACCTATATAAAAAAAATTGGGCTCAACCATTATTTGATGGTAAGTGAATTTTATTTATTTCCAAGTTTGAAAACTGTTCAACATGAAAATTTTCTTCTAATTAGGTACCTCTTAAATGGTCATTTGACACCAACACTATCCAAGGAGCTATACCACCTAAAATTGTAACCTACAACCGCTAAATGGTCATCCACTTCTTATATAGTTTTGGAATATAGATGTTATTAAACTAGGTCTATTCATATTTACACTAAGCTCTTAGTAGTTTAACACCTTTAGCAAAACATTTTTTGGTCAAAATAAATCAACAAAAGAAACATTAAGTTTAATTTTCTTCCCATGGTGACCTAAACATGTCTTGAATATCTGTCAAGGGCATCCTGGAATTTAATGACAACTCTTTCATTTCATTTAAAAAATTTCTCATCTAATGCCGCTATGCTCATGACAGATATCCAACAAATGTTGATATCAGCATGTGAAAAAAATTTAACTATGTTTCTACTGGAGCAGTATTTTATTTATATTGGCCAAAAAAATGTTTTGCTACAAAAATGGCAAAACACTTACTATTTCTCACATCCTCTATAATATTCCAACTTTAAGCTAGTGTTTGTGGTTTGTTGGATTTATCAGATTATGTAACGTTATTAAATATGTGGGGAAAATAAGATTTAGTGTAATGTTGTAAAGAATGGTACCTTCCTCTTCATCCTTGTAGGCTTTAAGTCCACAAACATGGCACACATATTCAACCCATTTATTCATTTCTTCCTCAGACTCTGCGGCCAAATAATAGATCCTCTTGGGTGTCTTGACGTCAAACATGTGTTGATATTTCTGTTTACTGTTTTCAAACCTCAATCCTGCATCCACCTGATTTAAACAACTCAATATTAAACATTTTAGAAAAACATTATATATAATGTTGAATAAGGAAAATAGGCCTATAATATTTAAGAAAGAAGAGATTTAGAAAATAGCGTTTGTTAGCTTAGATACAATATGGTATGTTCTTAGTCAAAAATTACTATGTATGGTAAATTAGTAATAAATATAGCCTATTAAATTTGCTAAGCCAGTAAAATTGGTAGGAAGAGTATACCTACAAAAATGGGTTACATTGTGTAAAATAAAGTAGAAAAAAGGTTCTATTAGAGTACATAGAACATGTTGAAAATTGAATTAATATTATAAATAAAGAAGTTGAATTAATATTATATATAAATATTTGATCAGGCCAATTCTATAACTTAGATGTAGTTATCAATATTATGGACAAAGCGATGGTGTCCATATCTCTTATTAGTTTGATTTATTTTAGATTATATGAGCTCATTTTGGTGGCTGCGCGGTCTAAGGCATCACTCTCACAATAGACTGAACTGCCAATGGCAGGGAGATAGAGGTTCAAATCTCGGTCGAGTGTAATGAGGGTGGTTTTTCCTAAATGGTTTCCCACTCATTATCCACACAAATGCAGTTACTTTCTCTAAATTAAACCTTCCTTATCCCCAACACATTAGCATAATGTACATAAGTGTATAGCCCGAGGGGCTAATAAGACACAGATAAGCTACCCAATCAGCTTAGACTACTGCGGAAACATGAATCACAATCTAGTGAATGGTGATTATTATGTGAAATATAATACTTCTAGTAAATATATTGAAGAGAAACAAAAGAACACAAAGTACTTAGACTAATTAAACAGCTCACCTGGTTACATTGGTCTAAATCTATCTTGCCCTCAGGAACAAAATAACACAAAGTACTTAGACTAATTAAACAGCTCACCTGGTTACATTGATCTAAATCGATCTTGCCCTTCAGTTTACGGCAGTTGTGATCTGTATAATATTCAAGATAGTATTGCCCCGGCAGTTCACCGGTGTGGCGCAACACAAACCATCGGCGGCGCCAGCGCTAGAACATACAATAAAATTCTGTGAGTTAAAATATTTCTATGAGGTAAAGAATGGTTTGTAATTAACACACACATACCTAATATAAAAACTAATTATACACTTTAGAGCTACACTATTTACAAGGGCAACAAATAAAATTAAGTTGAACACCTAATGCCGAGATCACGATCATCTTAACTTTGACTTAACGTAACATTCCCTTATCGTAAGGAAACCAGTGGGCTATTATGTTTCATGCAATTTAACATAACACCTTGAGCCAAACATCAGCATTCGAGAGCATAGATGTTGCTTTGTGATTTGTACTATTTGTTAACAGTGTTATCTGTGACTATATGTATTGTTTACTTTTGATATATTTAATTACATTTCAATACAATATTTCTCATTCACACAAATTGTATCAAGTTTAAGTTTTTTTGTACTTTCTACTTTTCCTATTTTAGTGTTATGTTATACTCGTCGTCAATCATGATTAAAAAAAATCTAGCTTATATACACTATAAGCAAATGAAGTAACAATACTTGTGAAACAGATGAAGTACCTACTAAATAGCAGTGTTAACGGGATTGACTGGCTAGATCATGTGATAATCTTCACTTAAAGTGCATGTAACGTGCAAGATCTCCCAAGACAACTCTTACTATAGGTGAACATAAAGTTAACCACATTGTGATGGTTTCCATTTAAAAACACGAGGAGAACCTTTACGTTAAGTTAATTTGTGAGGAGATTTGAATAAACAAACATTTAAAAATTTTATAATTAGAAACTAGATATTAATGTCTACACATGTAAGCCAGGTGTATAGCTTAAACATATCTAGAATTCATCGCAATACTCTTAAAATTTTCATAAAAGTGTTTTATAACTTTATAAAGTGAATTTAAGAACTCAAATCTTAAGGATAGTAATAAGCTATTCATCATAAAATAGAACATAAGAACGGTTTTGTTTTTTAACCAAAATATCTATTAGGCCTATATCTTACAATTAATTTTTATCGAAGTAAATCTGATAAAAAAAACTTAAGTAGGCCTACACTGACCTATGTATCTTACAATAGAATCCTTTAACAACTTAAAAACCTTACCTAGAGAACTGTATATCTAGATGAAATCCTTTTTTTAAAACAAGCTATTCTTTATAGATACAATATTTGAGTTACCTGGCAAAATTAAACTTTCATCTACTAATAAATTAAAATTTCCTTTACTATTCATAAAATAAGTAATTTAATACCTCACAAAATAATAGGTATAAGTTTAAAATCATGTCGTAGGTATATTGAAAATCCCAAGAACCTAATAGGACCACAAATCACAAAAGGGTGTGCCGTGCATTAATAAATATTTACATTCTTGTGTGATTTTGGTGAGTTTTGTTTTAATCTACCTGTAAGTACCATTTTTTGAAAAGTAAATAGTAGGCATACTATTAAAATATTTCTTAAGCTGATATTATTAATAATAAAAAACATAAATTATAGGGAAACAAATACAATATTTGTATTATACTCTCGAGTCATTATCAGAAGAGTTTTAAACTCTAGGTTGAGAAAGAAGATTATTTCTGAACATTTTACTGAAGGATCAGGGCTAAGATTTTAATTATTTGTACAGTTTTAAATTGTAAAGGAGACGTAACTTTACTTTAGTGGAAAGACCATCTCTAGTGTACCCAGCTTAGATATGAACGAGAGTCCTGACAACCCAACTCAGTCAAGTATGTTAGTTGAACACACTGGTGTTCCTGATCTAAATCTACCAGCAACTAATTAGTCCATAAGTCGCTATTACTATTTAATCTTGTTTACTTTTTTATATTTAGATTGATATACAGCAGAATTTTATATATTTATAGTATTGTTTTAAATAGCCTAATAGCTTAATATTTACTTATAATAGTATATTAGCAAATCAAGTTTGTTCTCGGAATATGAAATGTTTTCCATAGTTTGATATGAGGAAGATGAGTCACACGATGGATTTCTTCAGCGAAATATTGGCCACCAGTGGTTTAAAGTCCAAGCCCCCCTGATGTGTTTACTAAATCCTGTATTCTTTAAATAGGACAATGGAAAAATAATCATACCGCTCTCCAAATAGGCTTCGATGGTGGTGATTTGGTTAGCCAGCCAGCATGAACAATTTCTAAATTGTTGTTAGACATGTCCGTGCTTATAAGTTGTGATTAATACTATTTAAATAGCAATTTTAAATTTCACCCAATTTCACTATCAAGTTTAACTTCTGCCATTTCTTTATTCTTGACATCGATGCACGATTGCCAACTCCTACTTTATAATTGTCAATTTTACTAACTTTTACAATTTCACCATCTTCAATAGCCAAAAATATCATGTATGCCGGATAAATAGATATGTTTATTTAAGTCTTTTATTTAATTCGAATTTTTCAAAACTTGCATTAATTAAGTAATATTTTTACAGCGTAATTTTTTAAAATTGAAAAGTGTATTGATGATAATTAATTGTAATAATAATATGTTTAAAAATCAATAGAAATATTTATTTTCAAATAAACTTTTTTTCTACTAAGGCAAGTTTAAGTGGTTTAGTTTTGTAGTTGGGCAAACCGCATTGTTAGATTTTTTAAAGGAAGGATATTAGGTTACAAAAACCACACGGGAGAGCGTTAGTTTTTACAAACTGACCTGCAGTGCGATCTCGCAAGAAAATTGGTTTTACCGAAATATAACCCAGGAATATTCTTTGAAATGGATAGAGAATTAATATGTCATGAAGAAATAATACTTAAAAAGTCTTACAAATTGAAAATTTTAGGGAAACTCTTAGTGTTTATAAATTTGTTGATTTTGAATATGAAGTCGTAGCCTGTTTTTAAATACAACTTCTCCATTCCACACATAATAAGCTGTAGTTGTATCATAATTATTATTGCTTTACTTAATAATACCTATATTTTAAGGTTTCATTAAAACTATTTGCAATCTTGGGAAATTGGAAGGATGGGAAGAGGGGGCATTTGCAATAATTACTATTGAACTTATCCCCAATACCCATACTGAGTAGGCCACCGGCTGTGAGTTTAGGCCTAATGCTAAGCCACCACCCTACTATGTAAGTCACCAGTCTTTAGTTTGTTAAAGTGGGTTGTCAGCCCCTACTTTCTCTATCTCTAAAAAATCGTTTTTTCTGGTTGTATAATCTATTGATCAAAATATATTAAATTGTATAGTTTTAAATATTAAACATATAATATTAATCTTTAGGTTTGGACCATCCGGTTAGATTGTATGGCTCGCCGTGTGAAAACTTCATTATTAATTGAGTCTAAACCAAAACCAGAAATGAAAGGTAAATTAATTACCAGTTGACTCCCCACATCTAATCGAGTTGATATTAAATTATTATCTACGATATACATACTATTCAAATTGACAATTTTTTTCAATTTAACATGGGAATTTGATTAAACATAAGTTTTGACAAATCAAATAGGTAATTATTTCACTTCTCATTTTAATGTCCTGTACAAAATAAATATGTACCGGTAGAGTACAGTAATTACAACAACTACAGTTGGTTTAACGTCTTACAGGTCTTGTCTAACGGCTGTTACTTCATTGTGTGTTCATGTCCTAAAGTAATTGGAAAAAGAAGTTAGATATTTGAATATAAAAAGGCTAACTCCATCAAAATTATTATGAAATCGTTTGTATTTAAGTGTTATAAAGCACAAAAGATAATATTAGTATTGATTTAGATTCATTGAATGTTTTGGTGACGTTACCACAAGCGTTTAACTATAAGCAAGAAGTGCTTGGGTATGGGAACTTAACCGATGGTTGACATAAAAGGTTCCCTTTGATATGCAAATTGTAAGCTCGACATAAAGTAAAATATTGAATGTGACTATTGATTTATATTACGTTTTTTACTATCCTCTAATTGGTAAACCCCCAAAATGGACTGGACTATTTAATGTTGCTTTAAAATTGACTACTTATTCAATGGCAAGTTGATTGGAAATATAAAAGGCTTTACAACTTGTGAAGAAAGTTGTTTACTGTAGTAGCTGCATTCGTTACATTTTGACAAATTCATAATTTGTTCTGGTCTTTTGTGTACACATTGATTGCTTATTACAGTTATTAGAGTAATTTTATTTTGTTTTGAAAGAAAGCTCTCAAATACCGTAGAGAGGCTATACAATTTAATTGAGAAATTATTTAAACATCGTAAACTTAACACTAGAATATTGCTGATAAGTTTCTAATTAATACAGATAGTAAAATAAATTCTGATTACTAGACCATTATCAAATTTTAAACGTTATTAAAGCAGTATATAAATGATAACATCTCTTCTTTGCTATTCAGTTTTCCTTATTTCTCTAAGGAGGGCGGTTTGAAAAGTATTTACTAATATGAGCAAAATGTGCTAGTTCTGATATGATATAAATAAATTTAAAATGTATTTTTTTTTATAAAAATAATAATTTTGGATTGATATTGTCGTAAAATATAAGATCAATTAAAATGTATTACATTGGTTTGAAGTTTTTTTATATCTACACCTAGCATTTTCAAAGATACATTTGCCGGAAGATAGTTCTACATCATTGAAGGCCATGGTTTCAGACATTATTAGGGCAACTTTTCCACAACCGTGTTTATGCATCAAGTTACTCTTGAAGGGCGATTCATTAGCGGAGTCAGTCATAGCATCAGGCATAAATAAAGCTTTCCATTGCCCTCTGACAACAATTAACTCGGAAGAAGCCAATGAGGTGATTGACATCACCGACATTATTTGCCATGGTAACGTAATGGCTACCAAAGACAATTTAGAAAATGTATTCCAGCAACTTAAAAAAACTTTGTCGTCCTTCCAGCCCTACAGTAAAGTGCTTATGTTTTTCCAAAATTATCAGTGGGTACCCACCGATTCCATTAATGACGAAGAACCGTTGGAGTTATCAGTACTATGCGTTGTGCAATTTTTAAACCAGAGCTCAAATCACTATTCAGCCCTTAATTATGAAGAGCACGAGTTATTGGCAAACTGGAATAATGAAACTGGATTGGTGACACACGTACGAGGTAGTTTGATGGATGCTGTCAAAACATCACTTGTCGTTCGAGCCATTCGTTTCTACGGATTCAGACTTTCTGTGTTTAATTGCCCTCCATTTGTCACTTATAATGATGTCCATGGAAAAAACAACTCAATCTATGACGGAATAGAAATCCGAATAATTCGTGCTCTTTGTCACTCATGGCCTATTACGTTCCTTGAAAAGAACAGTAAATGGGGATCCTGGACGGAAGTAGTTGACGACCTAATAAAACGTAGGTCGGATGCTGCTCTATGTTCTTTGTGGGTTAATTTTTATCAAACTGATAATTTAGATATGTCAACACCATGGAAACAAATGTCGTTCTCCTTTCTTGTCCCCAAACCTCACCTTATAACTTCTGAGCACTACCTATACCGCTCTCTACAGCCAGAAACCTGGTCGGTCGTGTTTGTTTCTATCGTTCTAACTAACGCCGTGTTGTGGATATTTGCACGGATTGTTCCCTCCGGACCGATTAGAAGTAGAGTTGAGGATAACCTGCTCGACACATATCGGCTCCTGCTGAGCTCTTGTATACCCACATATCCCGAAAATATCTCAATCCGTTCCATAATAGTTTCTTGGGCATTCTTTGGTCTCTTGATAACCACAGCATTTTCTACCGGCTACACTTCTCTCTTGGCTTCCCCTCCTTACTCAAAACCTATCGAGACCGTGGAAGACTTTTTAGACTCCAATTTACAATGGGGGGAACCCAATTCTGGGATTGAACTTTTTTTCTTGAACTCGGAGGATGACAATATAATCAACCTCGGGAGACGTTTTGTTTTGGAAAATGATTTAAGAAAAAGAGACACACTTGTAAAAGGAGGAAACTACGCCATATTTGTAAAGAAGATTAAGCATTTCGTGCCAGAAGTAGAACATCTTTCAGAAGAGGCGCTAAATTCTCTTCAAATGATGAAACAAAACATGATTAATTTCTATGTGGGCGTGGGTCTTCAGAAAGATTCGCCCTACAAAACATTGTTGGATAAGATCATTTTTAGGCTGAATGAGGGAGGCCTCATTGATTTTTGGGAGCAGGATATAATAAGAAGACTCGGATATAGATACATGAACAAGTTTTTCGAGCCCTTGGTCGTCCAGCCTGACGCAAAGCCTTTCCGACTTGATACTTTGTTTGGAGCGTTTAGTGTTCTGGCAGTTGGACTCTTGGTGGCTTTTGCTCTCTTTGTGGTGGAGTTAAATATACACAGATTATATTAACAATTTAGTGGTTGGTAGCTATGACAGTGACTTCCTCATGAGAGGGTTTTAATACAAGTTTAAGATAAGAACAAATTATACGTAGGTCCTAGTTGTATCTTCGATATTAAAAATAAATCAAATAACCATGTCAAAGTAGTTGATACATAGGGTGGTTCACCTAGAAATGTTAATAGGCTCATTTGCACCTTTCCCCCTACATTTCATCAGGATTACAAATACGGTAAAACCCGGTTAGAACGAGACCCGGCAGCCCAAAACTCTGGATAATCCAAACACACTTTTCGGAAAGCCGGGAAACATATTAGGTCAAATGAAATAAATTTAATTTGTTAACAAGTTCAAAGTAAAAAGTAACAGTGATATTCAATAGTTATTCAGTAGTTAAATGTTTAGTATCTATATGTTTTAGTCAACACAATGTATTTTCCTCTAATTAAAAATATTTAAACTACATATTATGTGTTATAAATTAGTTAAATAAATGAACATTTGACTAAGCTCATTACACTGTAATTTAAAATTCGTGAAAATACTGTATCCCTGTATTCTACCGCTTAGTAGGAATTCTCTACAATCCGAAAAATCCTTAATTAGTTTGAACTAACAAGTTTTTAATGAAATAATTGTAATAAATACTCAAAACATTTGAAGTATAATAATTGTATGATAATAGACAATCATGTTTCAATAGAAGATAGACTGGTAGCAGTATAAATTGGCAACACAAAAGTGAAGGTCATTGTTGAAACACAAAGCTGAGTGTTGTTTATTGACACCTGTTTAAACTTGGTTTTATTGTCTTAATTAAAAAAGACACTTACAACTATTATTTGATAGGCCATGGGATGAAGGAAAACGAAACAAACAGGTTCAAACAGTAAGCAGAAAAAAATCAAGTAAATTTATTATTTATGTTTTCATGAATCCTGTCTATTTCTGCTATAAGGCGTTAAGGTCATTTGAAAGTAGATATTTTATTGCACAACTTTAACAAGTGTATAAGTTTAATATGTTATAAATACCAATTCAATGATTTCAAATCAATATAGTTCACAACTTATTAGGGACCATACTTGATATTTATGCTTTTTGCCCATCATTGTAAAGGTAAAATAATTAATGTATCGGACTGAAATTTAATATAACCAGGTTACGAGGGGTACATAATTAAATATTTATAATATTATAAACACTTTATTTTGAAAATGGTATGCAAAAACCATCAAATATCCAGTTTGACACCTTATAACAAATTATTTGAAATTATTGAATCACTATTTTATAGCTTATAGCTAGCTATACACGTTTTAAAATTGCGCAATACATTTTTACTGTCGAATGATCTCAAACATTCACAAACCTGCTTTACAACAATAGAGGCTATACAAATTGATTTCCCATTCAAGACTTCAGTCATATCAGTTAAGTGACTCTTTTTAAGTAAATTCAACCCTGTCTTAAGTGAGTGATGAAAATCATAACCAAGATTAACTTCCTGAACACATGTACAATTATTATTAATATTGCTTCTATTTTTGACATATTTATGTATGTTTACTAATAGCTGTTATATTTCGGAGCTTCACAATCTTACCACATCGGCTCTTTACACATTCTCATTAGCGCCATCATCGTCTAAATAGGGTACCCATGAAGTACTGTAGCTGTGTCGAATATCTAGTCTATATTTTACATTTATAATCACGACTTTATTATAATTAATTTATATGCATATATATATATATATATATTTACATGCATACATACATACATACATACATACATACATACATACATACATACATACATACATACATACATACATACATACATGCATACATACATNACATGCATACATACATACATACATACATACATACATACATACATACATACATACATACATACATACATACATACATACATGCATACATACATACATATATACATTCATACATAAATATATACATATATACATACATATATATGTATATACATATATATATACATACATATATATGTATATACACATATATACACACATATATATATATATATATATATATATATATATACATACAACCATACAGTCTACTGTTCATATAACTACTAGTAAGACTGTAGTAACGTATAATGATGGAGTTTTACTGTTAACAGAACTACATATTAGTGTTATTTTAAATGTAATGTAGCGTGTCAACCAAATGGTTGTACAGCTACAAGAAAATATTTAATATTTTCGGGATTTTATGCGAGACAAAAATTAAATGAGCATATTTAATATAATTTGTCTCTAAAGTTATATCTTCTGAGCTACGAAAGTTACCTATCGTCTAACCTCCTAACACGTGGTTGATCAAAAATATTGTCTTTTGATAATTACGGTGTTAAATATCAAAGAAGAAGGCTAATATTATTGTGTTTATGAACTAAAGACTTTAACACTTCGCTTTTCCTGGTGGATAATAATTCATAAACGGGCGTTCTACAGCCACGTGGTGTACACACACGAAAAATGTTAAAAAATATGTCTATATCCTTATTTCTCATAAAAACAATAGTGGATATTAAATAAGTAAATTAATACAGATATATTATGATATAATATATTTATGAACAAGCTCACCCCAGCCAGATGTCTGCAGATATCATTCTTTTAAAAAACACGAGGTTCTCAAGCATGACCGACCCATCACGTGCGCTCAGCTGGTCAAAAGAGCGAGAGGTGAAGAGTCGACGCCTTGACCTGTTGCGCACGCAGCGATACTGGTGGTCATTTGAAGAACCTTTAATAATGTTCTTTTGTTTTCCTTTTCTCCCCACGTTTATTCTCCTTTATTTCTGTCTGTTCTTACATTCTTATTTTCCATTTCTTTTTCGCCTTGTCCTAGCCAGGATTGGTATATATATGGGCCGTCCAGAGATAGCATTTCGTAGAATAATTCCACGACGAGTCGAGACTACAAGGAGTATTCGCCGCCCGGCGCCGACACTATAGACCATGGAGACTGCGGCGTCAGATTCGTAGAATAATTTCACTGCGAGTCGAGACAACAAGAAATATTCGCCGCCCGGCGCCGACACTATAGACCATGCAGACTGCGGCGTCAGATTCGTAGAAAGGTTCCACCGTGAGTCAAGACTACACGGAGTATTCGCCGTCACGAAGGACCATGGCGACTGCGGCGTCAGATTCGCTACCTTCAGCCGTGACAACAGGATAAGGGGTCGCCCTACTCTATTCGCCGTGGACATGGACGACGCGTTCAGCGGTACTAGTATCCTGTCGTCGAGGCCAAGTCTTTGCTACTTGGACTTTAGTAAAGTAATGTAAAGTATGCATCCTTCTTCAAAGGAAAATTATATGTCTTTATTTTAAGAGAAGCCTCGTTTTGTTTCTAGAAGAATGGTTTTTGTTTTGGTTTACTAAATTGGTATGTCTAACTTGAGCATAGATGTTTGCTAAGATTATGGCACGGTTATTACATTAAAGCCTCTGGCTAAGAATGTTAGTGTTGTGACTTAGTCTGAGTCACGAGTTCGTTAGTACTTTGTTCCGAATTTAGTCATGACGTCCTAAACGTCATGAACATTAGTTTCTTTATATTGGGGGCTACTACCAGGATGTCTGTTTTCTTTAAAAACAAGTTTAGGACTTTATATGTAAATGTTGTTGAAAACTGTGAATTAGCTGAGTATTGGCTTAATGGCGCAACCCAAGGAAATTGCCCTAGATTCATTGTGGGGTCCGCGCTAATTATTCTATTTTTATATCTGCCTGTGATTAGGTTTTGCTTTAGCATTGATATTAATAGTTATCAACGTACTATATTATGCTCCGGCAGTACCATAGGGGAATAAGGCCAGCAGTATTACTTTTGTGACACCTGTTTCATAGCCTTCAATTAGCTGGATTTATCAGCTGAGGATCCATCAAGTTTTATGGATACCTATTAATAAAACTCTACCAAGTGAGACTGTGTAAATGTTACATTCTTTATTTGCTCTTTGCTAATTGTTAAATCTTGTGAAACTTGTATTTATGACAATTTATGTTTTATCTGCTATAATAAATCTATTTGTTAAAATGACTCTGTTTTTTCTATGTATTATATGTACCTACCCGGTAGGGGTTGGTGGAGTAATGTTACTATCTATCAAAAAATACACCTATATCATATAGCTGGACGAATGGATACATTAAAGTTGTATTTTTTATAGCTGTTACATAAGAAGGGTCTTACTATAAAAATTGGACTTCATGCGTAACGATAATTTTATTGTAAAAGAGAGCCCCTGGTTGAGTTTCTAATTTTGATACTTGTATGTCGAGCGTATTGCATTCACTCATATCTCACGGCGCTCAGCCATCATGATTCCAGCACCCAACACTGAGTTTTTACAGGGTGATTTTAACTTATGTTTCCCAATTTATAGGCGGATATTGGTGATATTTTAAATACAAATTCCAAACCAGCTTCGATGGTTAAATGGTCTAAGACGTCCCATTTACGCAATAGACTTGACTGTCATTGATGGGTAGGCCGGGGATCTAATCTCGGATGGGTATAATGAGGTGATTTTTAAAATCTAAATGATCTTACGTCTTCCTTGAACGTGAATGCAGTTCAATTTCCTTTAAAATGATAGCATCCTCATCCCTAACCCATTAGTGTAAATATGAGAATAACCCGTACCAGTATTAAGACACGACGTGTAGGCCTACAATAAACATATTAGTTTGAAACTGTAAAATATCTAAACAAATACGCAATACGTAAACATTGAAATTAACCTGACAAAAAACCAGACCGCGTATGTGGGCAAGATCACTTAGACCTTTTATGATTTTAGGCTCTGATAATTTTGATTGGTTAGTCTTCACTTGTGGATAAAAAAGGCGGAGTAGTGGTGAGATTCCTTTCCACCAAGAGATCTTAAGGTGGAGTGCTAGTGAGCGTGAGTTTAGGGCAGTATTTTTGAAGTTTTTATATCACAAACATTTTTGGCCAAAATAAATCAAATATTTCTTCTATAGAGACATAGAGTTTTGTTTTATGCACATGCTAATCTCAACAGTTGTTGAATATTTGTCATGAGCATGGCGTCATTTGATGACAAACGTTTCTCTTTATTTAAAAAGTTTGTCACCAAATGCTGCCATGCTCATGACAGATATTCAACATACTGTTGAGATTAGCATGTGCAGAAAACTAAACGCTATGCTTCTATAGAAGAAATATTTGATTTATTTTGGCCAAAGAATGTTTGTGCTATAAAAACTGCAAAATTAATGCACTAAACTCGCGCTCACTAGCACCCCGCCTTAAGATCTCTTGTATATTTATATACATACTGTACCATCCCGACCGATTCAATTTTCATAGAAAAAATCTTGTCTGAAAGTCGAAAAACTTACTAGATATACTTTCACATATTCACACGTCAAGGCATGTGATCTGTAGCTGATTTTGATAGCTACTATCAATACTTATAAAATAACATTAATATAATACTATAATGTTATAAATGTTGAAAGCAAAGGATAAGTTGTATTTAAAAGGCTCTTTTTGTAAAAAGTAGACTGTAGCTATCCTAGATAAATATATATAAAAAAAATATTTAAGAACATTTGACACCCACTTCGGTGGCCTCATGATCTAAGGCGTCACTCTCGCAATAAACTAGACTGCCGATAAAGGCTAGATCGGGGTTATAGTTCCAGTCAGGTGTACTGAGGGTGATTTTTCCAAAATGGTTTTCCACTCTCCCTTCACGAAAATGCGGCTACACTTTTTCTCAAATAAACATTAATACATATTAACCCCATAGCGTCACTAATACATAAGGGTACAACCATGCAGAATGTATGGGAAGCCACGGTGCAAAAAAACCCACCAAAATATAGGCCTAAGTATATTTGGTCGTGCGCGTGTGATGTTGCTTGTGGTCACTGTTAGACTCGTCAACCTCAGTTCCAGTGGAGAGAGTGGAGAGTCAAGACATGTATCTTATAACAGTGCGCTAAGCGGAGAGAGACGTGTAAACGCTCATCATGACGCCGGTGCTGCACGTGTTACTAATTTGTTACATTCTTAACACGCGCGGCGGGTCAGGTGAGTCAACGGGCCGATAGAATACACGACATTTTTGTATTTTAGCGGCCGGGGTTCAATCCTCGGTCCCGGCACAGATTTATCTGATTACCAAACCCTTCCTTCACCTCTGACTAGACATCTCGTGAATGTGAAGAATGCCAGGCCTCCACCGTGGTTCGAATTTCACGTTAAACTGTAGGTCCTCCATTTCATCTCACAATCACCCTACCATTACACATTAGCGTAAGTGCGTATATCTCGAACGGGTAGTAAGACGCGGGGCTAATAATAATGTATTTTAGCACCGCGTCTTATCACTTGTTCGGGTTATAGGCCTATGTACTAATTACAGTAATGTGCTAGGGATTAGGAAGGTTTAATTTAGAGGAAGTGTACCCATATCTGTGTGGAAAACCATTTAGGGGAACCACCCTCAGTTCACCCAACCTAAATTCTAGCCTCGATCTCCCCATTCTACACAGTCTAGCTCAACACAAAACCAGCGAAATAGCTAACTACACCACCGAGGTGGATTTCTGTCTTTTTAAATTAGCTATATTATAGTTTAACTAATCTATAGCCAGCACTGGCACTCGAGCATAGTATTCCAACTCTTATAAAACTAAATTAATATATTTTTGTTTAAAACAATGGGCGTTTTCAATTCATGTCTTAGCAAACAAAACTCTATATTAAACACTTTCACTCCGTCAATTATCCGTTGTGAAAAGGGAATTTCCAATTTAACAAATTATACTTTTCAGTCATAACGGGAGTCAAGCCCGTGAACTTTATCTTAGCAGGTGGATACTCTAACGACTTTAGATAAGGAACACTTCAGAAGGTATTTGAACCTGACTGTACACCTTGGTGCGTTTTATATCGGACTGTTCTGTCCATTTTATCCGTGGTGGTGTTGACGGCTTAGTTAAGCGTCCAAATCTTGTTGACCTTCCCAATTGAGTTAAACTGTGGTTGTTATGTTACTGAGATGAATCGTTGTGTGATCATCAAATTAAAAGAAGGGTTCTTACTAACCTTTCAATTCAGTTTACTTTTATTTGTTTTGCACTGCCTCTTTCTTACTACCCATTTGAGCTATACGCCTATGTACTAATTACACAAATGTGTCAGGGATTGTAAGGGTTTAATTAGGAGGAAGTACACCCGAATTTGCGTGGAGGGAGAGTGGAAAACCATTTAGGTAAGCCACCCTCAGTGCACTTAACTGGGATTGACCTCGATCTCCCCGTCTTCAGCAGTCTAGTCCAACACGAAATTAGTGCGTGTGACCACGTGGACACCGAAGTGGGTAATTCAGATTACTAATAAAAGCTCATTTTCTAATATTGAAAATAAGTAAATGACAATCTTATGAATAACTGTCGGTTAAAAGTTTTATAAGCATATTTGACCATTTTAAACCATTTTATATAAATAAAAAAAGTTTTACACGCATCGCTTCTTACTACCCGTCCGGGATATTAACTTTTTGTACAAATGGGGTAAGGATGAGGAAGGTAGAATTTCAGAGGATACGGTATTCTCCCAAATTCACGTTGAAGGAGGATGTTAAACTATTTGAGAAAAATCACTTCATAACGTTCGACCGGGACTTAAACCATGACTTACGTGTCAATAGAAAACCAGATCAGTCTAGACTCTGACTTCTAGTCAACCTCCGAACTTAGATTATTTAATATTTAATTTTATTTAGAACCGATTTATTCACTCTATGCTGGTATTTTTAATTATACAACTAATGATTTGATAATATTAGAAAGGCACACATGCATACATATATATATATATATATATCGCTCACGTAGCTAAATATAGCTGAGAGATAAATTATATTGGCTTACTTCAATTCGACAAACGAATTTTCTGTTTTCTCAAATCAAATATTAATATCCACTTTCGATGGCGCCAGATTTGAATTCAAACGAAATTTAATTCTCAAGGAACTTTTTGAACCGACTTATTACTCAGTATACAACGTGTAAGCTAACTTATATTTAGAACAGGCACAACATTCTGAAAGATGAAACACACACATTTCACCAACAATACATTTTTTGGACATGCCAGGAATCGAGCCCATGACCTTTAGTTCGGTAAACAGACACGGTACCCCCTGAGCTAATGTGCCGAACGAATCATAAATAAGTTGTTGCAAAGTAAGTATACCGGTTGAGGCTAGATTTGACAACTCCACGTGTACGCTAGAAAAGAGAAAAATAGTGAAATTGTAGGATATATCAATACATGGTGTGAAGGGGGCGATTCAAAAACCTGGGGAAACATTTATTATTTGGGGTTTAAAGTCCGTTTAAAGTTTTAAAAATAAATTCCAATACACTCGCAGTGTTTATTACAATAGCTCTGAATTTGTTCAACCGCCACGTGATAATCTTGAATACATTATTGTATCTGGCAATCTATCTGTCAGCAAAATTTGGCATTATCTTCGCCAACAGATTGCGGCCACCGGTTGGCATGGATCGATTGTATGCTGATGTCATGAAGTTTTTCTTTCTTTCTAATGTGGATGCATATCTGTTACTCTAATCTTCACCGATAAACTCATTAATTAAAAAAATAAATAAATGAAAAAGTGGAAAAATTGCAAATATTTTGTGAATTTTATATATATTTCAAATGTTGGACATAATAAAAGGTAAATAAAACCGTTGCATGACCCGACTAGTATTGACCTTGCATTGTTATCAGAGAGTGCAGGAAGTTGTCTGGCTGGCCGGGAGTGTGCGGTCAGTGTAACATTAACGGTAAACAACTTGAGTTTACATTAGTTACATATATTGGTTATGGCTAAGGCCTTTCGCCCATGGAGCTAATCAAATAAGACTCAAAAGTGACGCGAGTATAACTTAAATTACCAACCAGTAAATTGAGCTTCACCGCTAATGTTTTTCAATAACGGTCCACTCACGGGCTTATGTTTGTTAACCGGTTTACTACGCGTTCGTGACTAGTCACTGGAAACTCAATATGCTAGTCACTGGGATACCTTAGTTACAAACTCAATCAACATGAATGAAAAGTTTCTGAACGTTTAATGTATTATTTAGGGTAACTTTCTTTCGACTTTCTGTACAACGCTATACATTTTACATCAGTTTGACGCAGTTCCTTTGTCACTACGAATAGTCTACGTTTTATATTCTTTTCAATGTCTGGAGGAATCCAACATCATCTTTTGTTACGTTTCTTATATATGTACTAATAAAGAAAACTAAATCCTCCTTGGCACTCGAGTCACTAGACATTATATTTATAAATAGTATTTAATATTATATAAGTCCGAAGAAGGGGCTTGCAGCTAGATAGTAAGAAACTAATTGAAATTCTGCCACTTTTGCATAGCACCGTGTGAAAAGCATAAGTAACAACCAGTTACTAACCAGTGCGTGACTTCAATCACTAACCAGTCCAATTACAGTTGAGTAGCTGAAAACCTAAGTGAAAGGGAGATCTACAAAGATAGATCATTGTTAGCGTGCTTGACTCTGAGCCTGGAGTTTGGGGAATTTCAAATCCCACTGCATTACATATGGATTTACACTTTCCCTTCACGCAAATGTGGGTACACTTAATCTAAAATATTACCTTTCTAATCCATAAAACAATTAACCTGATTAGCACATAAGCGTTTAACCCTAACGGGTTGTAGACGTGGAGATAGAATAAAAAATAGCCTACTCAACTCTTTTTTTAGCACCACCTCTTATTACCCGTTTGGGTTATATGCTTATGTACTAATTACACTAATGGATTTAGGATGATAAAGGCTGTATCTGGAGGAAGTGTACCCAAATTTTCGGTAAGGTGAAGTGGGGAAAACTATTTAGGAAAACAAATCTCAGTACACCCGACCAGGATTCGAAGCCCAATCTCCCCGTAATCGGCAGTCCAGTTTATTGCGGGAGGGACGCCTGGCCACCGAAGTGGGTGTTGTTAATAACACAAGGTTAGGTTAAACGTATAGATAGGCAAAACGGAAAAGTAGGGTGTCTCATTTTAAGTGTCACCGTCCCCCGATAATACACGGATTTTATTGACTCGCTCCCAAAACTACCAAAACTACTAGAATACTTTGAAAGCATACTAAACGAAATAAATGTTCAGTTCCCAACATTACCGGAAATATTAAACAGCATTAACAGACTAGGGTGACCTGGCGGTCTAGGGGTAAGGTGTCGGACTTCTGTGCTGGAGGTCCGGGGTTCAATCCTCGGTCTCGGCACAGATTTGTCTGATTACCAGACCCTTCCTTCACCTTCTGACAAGACATCTTGTTAATGTGGGGAATGCCAGGCCTCCACCGTGGTTCGGATTCCACGTTAAACTGTAGGTCCTCCATTTCAGCTCATGATCACCCTACCATTACACATTAGCGTAAGTGCGTATAACCAGAACGGGTAGTAAGGCTCGACAAAAAATTAGCATGATTGATTTTGATTAGTACGTGAATTATAAACTAACTTGAATTCATAACAGACACAACACACAACCCCAGACCGATAGTCTATCACTGCAAAAGAGGGAACCTACATTTCACTAATGATACATTTTTCAGCCACGCCGGAAATTGAAACCAGAATCCTTAGCTCAGTAGACAGACACTATTTCGATTGAGCTAAGGTGTAGGACTAATGATTTAGTAAAAGGTTTTCGATGTTTGGTGCAGAAAATATGTTTGTGTGTTCTTCTACCAGAAATTCTAGTGTAGACTGTAGAGTAAACCTTTTATACCATTTTGGTCGATACTTCTACTGTAATTATCTCCTTGGACCTTGTCATGAACGGTTGTTCGTGTCCCGTCAAGGGCAAATATGAATGAAGTCATCCATTGCCTTAATGTATTTTATTCGGTCACGTAACGCGTGGTTAGGTTACTGTTTACTCATCTAACCATATTGGATGAAACTAAAGGCAGAGGGGTGTTTGATAAGCCCGTTTAGAAACTTCAGAGGGACCAAGCCGACTGATCGATCGTTCAGGCGACGGATGCACTGAGCTTTTACAATTGAATGGATGAGATGAAAAATGAAAATATTCTACATTTTTGTCATTTCAAACGGAGATAGCCATTTTGTAGCCGACCAAAAGCTGCATTAATTGGCCCAAAGAAAAAAAAAATCCATTCATTTCTAATGCATGTAAATAAACCTTCAATATTTGAATGCGTTGTAAAAGGAAAAGATTCCAGGCATGTTTATCTTACTGCACACAACATACAGTAGCCCCATGGCTTCTTTGGTACTGACTGACAGCTCACAGCTAAAAGCTTTGAAAAGTTATCAGACCAAATTATGTATCCCTACGCCGAACCATATAATTTATACAAAAACATGTGTTTAGCAATTGTCACTTCTGAAGGTCAAAATTGAGGTATTATACCTAAATGTTGACTGTCAGAAGTCAACACCAAAGAAGCCATGGGGCTATTATAGTATCACTGAGTTCAAGGGTTGGTGGCTTGATACTTTCCAGGAAAGCACAACAAGTGTTGGGTGTAATGAAACATTTCTAATCAGTAAATACAGACACCTTGTGTGCAGATAAGATCAGAAAGGTTATGTACAAGCACATTCATTAATTGATGGATTCCTAGGTGATGTTTTCAAACTGTATAAAGGTCGTGGTAGCGTTGCACTTCCCTTAACTCCTGTGTGTAGTGGAAAGGTTTCTTTTTACTACAAAATAAATAAATTATCTCATAAAAGTTTGGTACTATGTTCCCGATGAACACAAGGAGTTCTACGACAACATTTTGCTGTGGCCAATAACTCCTGCTCAAGCTGACTAAATTCAAGAGGATAGCGACTAGAGAAAAATAGGACACACTGATAGTGAAAACTAGCATTTCTATGGGTTTTGTGTAAGCATTTTTGTCCTTTTTAAATTTTGTATGGTTAGATTAAGACAAAGTTTTTGTTGTTGCTTTTTTCGTGTTTAAAAACACTTTATTATTCATCGTCATCATCATACCCACCTCGGTGACGTATTTGGCTAGCGCGCTAGTCGTGTTGAGCCCGACTGCCGAGGACGGGGAGATAGAGGTTCGAATATAGGTCGGATGAACTGGGTGTGGTTTTTCCTAAATGGTTTCCACTCTCCCTCCACGCAAATGCGAGTTCACTTCGTCTAATTCAACCTTCCCAATTCCCAATCCATTAGCGTAATTAGTACTTAAAGCGTATAACCCGAACGGGTAGTAAGACGCGGTTCTAAATAATAATAATAATAATAATAATTTATTATTCATATTCACTTTTTAATGAAAAATATGTTATAAATATTACTCTATTAATGATTTAATTAGGAAATAATAAGGACTTTTACAGAGAATACATTAATTTAAAATCATCAGCACACTTTAAATATGTTGAGGAGTAAAAGGAAGACATTCCACCAAATTAATTTAAGTATAACGCTCCTTTTTTAATTCTTTTTTAAAACAATGTAAGGAAGGGATCATCTCATTTAGTACTATCATTGGTTAATTGTAAGTTTTTATGTAGAATGCTTACTTTCAGCAGAAATCAATTTTATAATTTTCCGAAAATTAGGATGCACTGAATATTTTCCTTTTCCATCTCATCCATTCAATTAGAGTTGTATTTATTTTATTGTTCTTTCAACGCAAGGGGTATTAACGGCTTATTCAATAATAAATGAAAGAGGATAGCTTAGCATTAAGGTAAATTAGAGAAGGGGATATTATGTATAACTACTTCCTTTGCAACACACTGGGCTTTTAACCTTCCATCCACAACTTCTGAGTCAACGAGTAGCTAACTAAACTCCATGGCGTGAGCCCGTAATCAAGTTAGACCAACCAAGCGATGATAGTACGAACATTTGCGGATAGAAAGTGTCATGTGGTCAGCACAACTAACCCTCATGCCGCTAATCTCAGTACTCTAGAACCGAGCTGCTACTTATTTATTCAAGTAGCTGCTCATTTATCCTCACGGGGCTGAGTGGACCCCGTTCCAGACCCACTACTTTACAGATAAATTCTGGAAGCGCCGGGGGTCGAATCCGGTACTTAAACTCTCGTGTTAGACTAGAATACTGACGATGGGGAGATTTAGGTTCGAGTCCCTGTCTGGTGTATTGAAGTGAGTTTTCCCAAAATGGTTTTGCGCTTAACCCGAACGGGTAGTGTGACGCAGTGACAAGGAAAAAAAAAGTTTATAGAGTTGCAATTAAACAGATGATATACAGGATGGTGCAGAAAGTGTTGCCATATTTAATAACATTGCTTATCTTTACTATTTAAACTACTAAATGCTTCAAATATAACTTAAAATAACAACTAAAGACATACAATCTTTTACATACCCTTGGTTTTTTAAAGCAATGTCCTGTGGACTCGTATTGTGATGAAGTTATTGATTAGCAACACCTTTTTGAGAGTTCTTATATAAGTTCCGAGATTATTTATCTTTTTACTCAACTTTGTATTTGTGTTTTAATACTTTGTATTGTTTTTAACGGTCACTCTTTATCAACCATGTTCCCTCCTAATGTATCCAGCATCCATTGAAGTGGTACGGGTGCTTGGTAGGGGGAACAAGTCTCTTCTTGGTGTTAATTCCTGAAATAGAATACATTTGTTATATCTAGGAATGGAATGGGTGATTGATTTAAATAGGTGAGGCTGAAAGAAAATTTGTTATTCGTATTTTTGGATGTTGGGTTTTGAGAGTTGTTGATGTAGAATGGGGCTCAATCCTTTCCATTGTTGATGTTAGTTTTACTTTAATCTTGATATCCTGAGTTTTTATTTTCTTTGTATCATCCTAGTCCAGTGGTTCCCAATGTGAGGTACGCGTACCCCCAGGAGTACGTGCCCGGACGTTCGGGGGGTACGTGAAAATATTTGATTAATAGCGGAAAGAGAAAAAGACAAAAGACCAGTCAAACGTTATAAAATTAACTCAACTATATGGTGAGGGATGGTACGGGTTTTCTTATTTATTTGACCTTGGGATAACGATTTCAATTCCAAACATAAATATAGTTTTTATAATTATTAATAACTTAATAAATGATCTAAGCGTGTTTGTTTTTAGTGTAACTCTTGCTGTTTTTAGTATAAAAATATCGGAATTCTTTGTTCAGCGTATTATCACATTGTTTTTAACCCCAATTATTAGCCCCTTTATTTTAAACTGCAACAAATAAATCAGAAATAACTGCTACTGTAATAATAATTAAAGATTTTGCTTAAAAAAATTAGGGTCACAATTAATGTAAATGGGCTGCGAAGGGGTACGCAAGTGAAAGAAAAGTTGGTAGCCGTGGTTCTAGTCCATTGTTGTTTGGGTTGTCGTGGCTTTCACAGCTTTTATAGAAATTGATGCTCAGATCCGACCACCACGGAACCAATAACAAGTTGGTTGTACAAACCGTTGAAAGGGCAACTTTATTTTTTGTTTTGTCTAGAAGGTAAGGGATTAGGCTGCGCAGGCACTGGCACTAGGCCGTTCAATGGGGTTTCCCCCTGCCCGAAAGGGTGCAATTGTTATGTTGATACCGTTTTTACGTTCATACGCCCTAAGGTTGAGATACCAGTTGTCTTACTAAGCACTTGCTATCACACGGCTATGTGATGATCCGATGATATGTCTAGCCCACTGTAGGATTTAATTATTAGGTTCTTTTGTTTATAAATGTTGAAATTAGTAAATTTCAATGTTTATATACGATTTATTTAATTAATTACACTTTTAATATCTTAAATTCAACATTGAAGTGACATACTTCTTTCTCGTTTAACCAACTGACGTGTAGAGCCAGAGCCAGAGTACGCGTTCGAGTTACGCAGAAGCTGTTCTAACCCCTTTTATATATACCTACCGCTTGCTTACTGGACCCCTTGTCTTTAGTGTTAAAACAAACCAATAGGAGAGTTCTTGACAGTCTGATGTTGTGAAGGCTAGCTTCCTATTGGGCAGAAGGTGACCAACTTATCACCACACTTTTAAATAGAACGGAAGAAGTTTTTTGATCAAAGAAAAGTTGAATAAGTAATATATTTGAATTTACTTATGAAAATGCCTTATTGGCTTGAAACTCAGTAAAATAAATAATAATTAATATAAAGTGGTATTAATAATAAAGATATAGCTTGAATTTAGAATATTGTACTGAAATTAAATCTTTCAATTTTGCCTGGTCATCCACGGATGAACTATTAAAAGGAAAATTTACCTAGAGTTCTTTAAAGAAAAATATCCTTCATTCACGACTTTTCAAATAAATGAGAAGGGCCCAAAACAGTATCATTACACGGTGTACGAGTCACTCCGTTAAGTAGGGTGACCTGGTGGTCTAGGGGTAAAGTGTCAGACTTCTGTGCTTGGGGTCCAGGTTTCAATCCTCGGTCCCGTCACAGATTTATCTGATTGCCAAACCATTCCTTCACCTCTGACAAGATGTGTATTAATTGTAACTTGTGAATGTTAGGAGTGCCAGGCCTCCACCGTGGTTCGGATTCCACGTTAAGCTGTAGGTTCCTCCATTTCATCTCACAATCACCCTACCATTACACATTAGCGTAAGTGCGTATAACCCGAACGGGCAGTAAGACGCGGTGATAATGATAATGAAGTATCTACACCCGCACGGTGTACAGCTGTCAGGGGAACCACCCCTGCCACACTGTGTTGGAGGCTGTAGGGTTTATCTAACGAGCCTATAGAGACTATTTATTAGTTTTTTAGCTTTTCTTCTTCCCTTCCTCGTGGAGGGCTCACAGCACCTCTGGATTTCTGCAAGACGTCTTTTCTTTTCAACGACGATCGTCGATTTTTGTGATCTAGATCCTTAACTTCAATAGCAATTTCTGTGATCCATAGCCGGTCTATGTGGATTTGCGTGCCTCTCTTTCAATAGGCATGGAAAATCTGACATACAGTACTTAGCGAAGTATTATCTGAGGCGTTTAATAACACGTTTGATTGATAATATAGTATTATTGAGAAAATAATAAATATAATAAACATAGGTTAACATTAGTGACTCCCAACTAATGTTTGTTATACAAATATTGTTCGAGTTGTCAGCTACCACACCTCCTACTATAGATGAACTTTATATAGTAGGCTTTAGGTTTCTTATTTCTTGATTCAGCCCCCCTCACCTATTTAAGAGGTTGCAAGTTTCTACTGCAGAAAAATGTCTAATTGAAAATTTATCTTAAATGTTTCATCTCAACTAAAAATGTGAATAAAGGTATTCTGCGGAGTGGGAGGCCAAGAGTTTCCTTATGATGGTCAGCGACCGTTGACGGGGTTTTTTCTCCGCGTCTTGCATATTCATTAATTACGCTAATGGAGTAGGAATGAAGAAGGTACTATTTTAGAGGAGATGTACTCACATTTGCGTGAAGATAGAAACCTGTAGGAAAAACAAAACACTCTCATTACACTCGACTGGGAATCGAACCCTTGATATCCCCGTCCCAGGAAATCTAGTCCAACACAGGAGTGATGCGTTGTTCTGCATGCCCATCATTACGGCCTTTTATACTGAATATCCTTCGTCTATAGAAAGATAAATTTAAATTAAAAAAAGTTTATATAATTTGAAGCACAACTCCTAATGGACAAATTCTTGCTGTGGCTTCATCCTGCAGGATGTTGGCAAAGTCCTGTGACGTCACGCTTCGGAAGGAAGTGTGGTCAGCCTCAGTCCACATCCTTAGATTTTTTTTACTTACTTAAGGTATTTAACATGCACTTTCTGAACCGACTGATTATATCAACACACAAGAATTTCTATGAGCGAGAGGTAAAGGCCCTACCAATTTTGCCGGGAAAGGTATTTTCACATACCATCCAGGGTTATTTTACATGCCACAATCGACATGGGACCAACGGATATACCTTCCCCTCCGGAGGAAGTTGTGGAACGGATTTTGAACACTAAAAAATATTCATTGACACCGGCTGGGTTTGAACCCAAATCCTGAAGAGAGCCCTTTACCCCAAGACTACCGAGTCCGGACAACCTCTTAGAGATCAATAGGATAGAACAGGGGTGGGGAGCCTTATGGCATTGGAAAGCTGAATGTCGCTTTAAGGATTCCTCTGAAGGCCATACCATACACCTCATGTATAGTAAATGTGTCCAAAATACAATAGTGAGCGAATCATAAATAAATAGATCAATAAAAGCATTTATTTAAAGATTATGCTTTAAAAATAAGGATTTTAGATTTAAGTTAATTAAAAAACATGACGTTTAATAATATATAATTTTCAAACAATAAAGAAAAATAGTTCCATAAAAAATTGTGTGAAAAGGCTGCACAAAACCCCTCAAAGGTCTGCAGGTTTCCTACCCCTGGGCTAAAGTGTCTGGTTTCAACAATTCCTAATATGTGAGATTTGCATTTATATTGCCACGACATAATTAACGAAACTTTATTTTTGTCTAACTTAGCCTTTTAATGTCAGATACCTTAGCTCAGTTGGTAGCGTATCTTTATATTGAGATTAGGCCCCCGGGTTCAATTCCTGAAATGGCAGATATATTTATAATTTGTGAAATGTGGGTTTCCCCTTTCACAGTGATGATTTAATGGCTGGGGCCTGGGTGTTGTATCTGTTCTAGATTTAGATTAGTTTATAAGTTATGTATTGATATAGTAATCAGTCGGTTTAGAAAATTCACATTAAATACCTCAAATAAATATGGAAGAAAGCAATGCTATACAATTAAATATAAAGGAAGAAGCTTGGGGGACGAATAATTATAATTACGGACAGGCGTCGTATCTCAGTTATAATCAAATAAATTGGAAAATAACAACTAGACACGGGTTTGATTCCCTTGTCAGGTGTCATTTTTCTATTTATTTGATCTCAAAATAAATGTTTAATGAGTTACTTCATCCATTTATGAGTTAAAGGTGGTTTTTTTGTCACCAAGTCTCACTGTTCTTTTTGGTTGTACAAATATGAACTAATAACGTCAATGAGTTAGGGAGTAATAAGGTTAAATTTAGAGGAAGTGAGAAACCATCGAGTAAAAACCACCTTAGTAATACCCTAATAAGATTCTAACCCCGATATCGTCTTCATCGGCAGTCCAGTTTATTGCGAGAGTGACGCCTCTAAACCGGGCTGGACAATCCTATCATCAATCGCTAAAATTGGTGAATTAGCCGTAATAGTGTGGCAAATTTGAATTTACCAGTTATCACAGTAAAGTAAACTTTTATTTTTTTGACATTTTTAATCATTAACGTCTTAGGCAGTTGTAACTGAGTAGACTAAATTTACCGGTTTTGAATAAACTTGTACAAACAGTTTGTGATGTTTTAAATGTTCGATTGAGCAATCTAATTTCCCAATTTTTACAGGATGCGGTGAATTTCACTTATAATTCGCTGCACCTGTGGCTACATCTAAACATATTATGTTTCCCACCTTTGCCTGAGACCATATGATCACTGAAGCGGCTCCCACAATACCTCCCAATTCATCAATTTCTCTCTCTCCCTAATAATCTTTTAAACTAGTTATATAGTTCAGTCAAATTTTCGCAAGTCAAGTTTAATGAAATCATAGTTTGACACTGATTAAAAAAAATAGATTAATCAAACCGTGTTGAAATACTTTAGTTATAAAAAACGAGTGTCAAAGGTGCCAAAAAAAAGTTTACTGAAATACTTTCATACTGATTTTGACCAAATTTACTATAGAACTAAATTTAGTATTTTATAAAACACTATCAGAAGCACCTGGGGTAACGTTTTTCTTTGCTTCAAACAGACAGAAAATAATCTCTTCATTTTATTAATATAGATTTGTTTAAATATTTATCTAGTTCTCATTAAACATGTGACTAGGTGCAAACATTTTGAAATATTTATTTAAAACAGCAAATATCTTTATGCAGACACAATACACACATAGTAACATCCTTTTAAATATTTATTTTATTTAGTTTATCATATATTCTTTGAAAAACTATTTTAATACACACCAACTTAATACAATACAATACAACAAATTCCATTATATTTCACTTTATTATCTGAAAGGAATTCTTGTATTATATTTTAAATTTTAGTATTCAAACAAAATGTCTAATAGAGAAGTTCCGAACTTCCATAAATTATCTGGACCAAGTATATAAAGATTTATTGACGTAATTCAAAGAAGAATCTTTCAAAATTTAAAATTTCCCTGCTTGACGTTCTCGGACGTGTTACAGTATTTAATAGAGCCTCAATAAATTTTATCTATAGGCCTTGGTTCGGAAACATTTATATCCCTTTTACACATCATACACCTATAAAATATCAACTCAAACTGTTAAATGATGTGTTGTCCGCATCTTGGTGTTATAGACCTAGTAGCACAAGTGGCCTCACGCAAGCTTTAATCAGCAGCCCCCTATTGAGAAACTAAGGTCTGTGCTGTTATATTCATTCGTCTTCTCGAGATACTTGAAGTGTGCAACCAACATCATTTGATCATTTTTAAGGGCTCTATTCTGTTTTTGAAGTAAACATGTGTATATTCCTGAATTTCTTATGGTTAAACATTTATCCTCAATTCCTAGAAATATATGAGGCTAGTTATAATAATAAAAAAAATTAGCACCACGTCTTGTTACCGTTTCAGGTTGTTAACAAATGTGCTAATTACTTTAATGAGTTAGGGATGAGGATGGTTCAATTTATAGGAGGTGTACCGGAATTCACGTGAATGGAGAGTGTAAAACCATTTAGGGGGGAAAAAACCACCCTCAGTACAACCGACCAGGAATCAAGATCCCGATATTTCTGTCATCGGCAGTATAGTGTTAACACGAGAGTGACGCCTTAGACCATGTGGCCACCGAAACAGGTACGAGGCTAGTTTGCACCAAGCATTTATAAAGTTTGTTAAATTAAATTGATTAATTAGATTAATGACTTATTTTTGTACACGTCCTTTTGCTCATTCCTAACATATTAGTGTGATAAAATGCGGATATATATATAATTAAAGTATCGATACTTTTTACGATCTTTAAAGGGCCGGTCTTATGACTACCAGATAAATATTGTTATCGGGAGGTTAAAGTTAGCGACCAGATAAAGGTTATCAGCCACTTTAATATTTTACGCGTATTATTAACTTAATTTATCTGCTTTAACTCTAACTCTACAAATAGCTTGTCGTTTTTATAAAAGTGTAAATTAAAATTAATGTTCTAATTTGATATATAGTAAGAGCCCAGGCCTGTGCCCACCAAACACGTGAACCAAGATTTTAACCTAAAAACAGATTCCGATAGGTGAAACCTCATGAAAAAAAACAACGCGTCACTATGGCAATGCCCATTTTAACTTTCAGATACAAGTTATAGGATACTTAAACTTCCTGATAAAATGGGACCGTTAAATATATTTTATCTGGTAAAAAATGCTTTCTGGCAGTCATAAAACATACTTTTAACTTATCTGCCAGATAAAAATATTTATCGTACAGATTAAAATGTATCAAGGGGTCATAAGACCGGCCCCACAAAGTTACCTTTGAAGGATTCTTCCCAATAATTATTGTTATTTATTGTACACCACGTCTAGCTGTATTTAAATTGACGGGGTAAGGATCAGAAAAATAAAATTAATAAGACGTGTATACGAATTCACGCGAGGAATATTAGGGAATCATCTAAGGAAAAAAATCACCTTCCTCACACCCGACCAGGTTTCTGGCCGATCTCCTCGTCATCGGCAGTCCAGTAGGGATGTGGTGTCGAAAGAAAAGTAAAGATACTGTACTCATTTAAAGTATCGGAAGAAAAATATCGATACCACACTAGCATAGAAAGAGAAGTATCGGTATCGAAATTTTAATCTGAAAAATTATATATATTTTAATCAAGTAATAATTTCAACTTTTTCATAATAATAATAATAATAATAATTGTATTTTCATATGTATTTAACACTGATAATTATAATGGTTTAAACATACTATAATATACCTAGGTCTACCGCGTCTATGTTATATGTTGGAACTTTAGAAGTATGATATATAGTATTGTATGATGGATATTATAATATATTTAGGTCTATCGCGTCTATTTTGTATGTTGGAACTTGAAAAGTATGATAGTATTGTATGATGGATATAAAAGGTTTTACCATTCCAGCTTTCAAAATGTCTATGAAAATTTATCCGATGGAAAGTTATTTAATAGATAAATATGATCAGTAATATATTTTTTTCAATCTATTTTGTGCCCTTCTTTAGCCATAGTAAAAATTTAATCCACGCATGAATTAAGATAACAAAAAAGTTTTTTTCTTTCGATACCGATTTGATACCGTAATGTGAGTACTATCACTAAAAGTATCGAGTAAAAGTACTAGTATAGAAAGTAAAATATCGATATTAGTAAATTATCGATACTTTTTTCACATCCTTACGATCCAGTCTATTGCAATAGTGATACTTTAGCGGGCTTGGACCATTCGGGCTACCGAAGTGACTAATTAATGAGTTAAATAAAGGTCATGCCTAGACAAGAAATGAAATAATAAGCGTAAGCATTCTGAGTATGCGGATGCGGATGCGGATGAGAGAAAGTGTCGATAGGAATTAAATAAGCAGTCTATTAGTGTAAGCTAATCATTGCTTAACCGTATAAGTGAAGGGAGGACATGTTCAGGATCAATAGTTGGGTGAGACATATCTTAGGATTGTGTGATTTGAGACTCAACTCTTAATCCATTAAAAAAATTCGAATTGATATAAATCATTCACCTATAATCCCCATATTATTGTAATTGCACTTTTATCAGAAAATACTAAACATATAATACAAAAAAAAACACACACACTCCATAATACTTTCTATTGTCTTGGGTAAAGTGTTCACCTCAGGACCCGATGTTCATCAGCTCAAAACCCAACTGAGGTCAATGGATTTTTCTAGAGCGATAAAAATCCATAGCACAACTTCCTACGGAGGAGTTAAGTCGTCGGGTATTTGTCGATTGTGGCATTTATTTAAATAAAAAAACTGGAAGGTGTGTAATATTACCTTGCTCGGCAAAATTAATAGTCCTTTAGCGCACTCTCATAGCAACTCAGAGTGAAAGGCAATGGGGAATCACCACACTTTCTGAACTCTATTAATATATGAGATTTCTACTAGATATAACTAGCTCAAGATAGAGATAGAGTGTAACGAGGGGGACTGGATAAAACTAGCTCAAGACAGGAATAAGGTGTGATGAGGGGGACTGAATAGAACTAGCCCAATGATATAGATAGCATGCAATGAGGGGGACTGGATAGAACTAGCTCAATATATAGATAGCATGCAATGAGGGGGACTGAATAGAACTATCCCAAGATATAGATAGGATGTAATGAGGTGGATGAGATAGAACTAGCTCTTGACAGGAATAAGGTGTGATGAGGGGGACTGAATAGAACTAGCCCAAGATATAGATAGGATGTAATGAGATGGATTGGATAGAACTAGCTCAAGACAGGAATAAGGTGTGACGAGGGGGACTGAATAGAACTAGCCCAAGATATAGATAGCATGCAATGAGGGGGACTGGATAGAACTAGCTCAATATATAGATAGGATGTAATGAGGGGGACTGAATAGAACTATCCCAAGATATAGATAGGATGTAATGAGGTGGATTGGATAGAACTAGCTCAAGACAGGAATAAGGTGTGATGAGGGGGACTGAATAGAACTAGCCCAAGATATAGATAGAGTGTAATGAGGGTGATTGGATAGAACTAGCTCGGCATAAATATAGAATATAACGAGGTAGACTGGATAGAGTTAGCTCAAGATAGGGGTAGGTGTAAAATTACCATTATTTTTGCTTGATGTGTTTAACAGTTGGTGATAAAAAGTGTTCCTACAATAAAATGGGGATTTTAGGCAAATGGTTCACGTCCAAGGAGTAATGCCATTAATATGAGTATTTCTTATGTTTTAGCATCCGACATGCTCCCTAACATCATACCAGACGTAAACCAGACAGTTATACACACCGGGGAGAACATTGAATTGTTGTGCACCGCTACAGAGCCCATCCGTTGGTTGTACCCACAGGTAAGGATACTCAGGTTGGCTTGTAAAATGCACACTAGTTCGTATTAGTAATGGAAAATGTTTGGATAGAAAAATAAAAAGTTTGCAATAAGCCAAGTAATGCATTTAATTTCAAATAATAATATTAAAATATCCAAAAAGTTGATTATAAACCCGATAATGCAGGTTTGTTGTTTTATCTTATTACTAGCTTTGGTTGGTGAAACAGGTTTCGAATTGCGCTTCATAAGCTTTGTAACCCAAACTCGTGCAAATTTTAAGAATAACAATATTAAAACCAATATTTAAAACTTTTGCTTCTATACCCCTCATTTGATCAATAATTATTGTATAGTAATCGCTTTCGTTTCACTGGCATTTTTGTTTAGTAGTTTATTTTCATTTTAAAATATTTAGTTTTCCAATTTTGTTAATTTTTTCTAACGCTGGTAAAACTGCTTCAATTGTATTCATGCCATTGTTTTCTAACGCATCTATATTACAACCCAATTTCCATAGGAAAACCCTTTAATAAAATAAATTATATTTCTTTTGCGCTCATCATTGATAACATTTTTCTACAGTGTGTGCGCTTTTTTTATAATTTTTGATAATATATTAATGGACCGCTACAGATTAAATTATTTGACGTATTAATACGGGAAAGTATATACGATCTTTTCGAACTATTCTGGTAGATTTTATAACCCTTTCTATTAAACTTAGAATATAAGTTTTGCCTGTGAGGTGAGACAGGCCCTTAAGATATCCAGGTGCCGTAGTAAACCAAGAATAATTTAAAGTGTTCTACATATTTATTTAGGGAACTAAAGATGTTTATGGGCTTTGATAATTACTAGCCAAAGTACCCGGGCAACGATTTGCTTTGCTTCAAACAAACAAAAAACAAAAAATAAAACCCATAATTTGATCAGTTCTGACTAATGTTTTAGTAGATTTTTGAAAATCTAATCGAAAAATTTAAAATTTCAGCTTCAAGGTTTGCATTACATATTTGTGCACAGGAGTTCACTGCGTGAGGTAGATTTTGCGCAATGGTTATGCCAGACAAACTATTCATTTTATTAATATAAAGAAGCTAATGCATCTTTGAGCTACAACAGTATTTCCCAAACTGTGATAGATGTAGCCTCAGGTATTTGAGAAGGTACCCATACGCCATGCATCATTGAGTTTTATCAATCTTAAACTTTTTTTGTAATGATTGTAAGTGTGCTAAGCAAACTAACACAAGTTGTTGACGTGATTTCAAAGACAAGTCTTTATTTCACTCAGTCATGGCTTTGTCTAGCAGCTAGACTCTAGCTTATCATTAATATTTTATGAAGATTTAGAACGACCTTTTAGACTTCACAAGATAACAATAAATATATATTTTTTTGTACGAGGAGCTGAAAGAGTAACGCCCCGCTTACTATGAAAGGTAAAAAGTTTACCTTCCTGCACGTTTCAGCTATGGCGCAGCTTATAATATAGGGCCATAGTGTTATATATCAAGGATAGACTCTACTAGCTTTCAGGGTAAATGGAGGGTATGTTGGTTAGAACAAGGACCCGAAAGGTATACGC
Source organism: Timema shepardi (assembly GCA_902151425.1). Lineage (NCBI taxonomy): Eukaryota > Metazoa > Arthropoda > Insecta > Phasmatodea > Timematidae > Timema > Timema shepardi. The sequence continues at coordinate 109,030 of CABFVX010000150.1, read as the reverse complement.
GACTGACGAAGGTTTGGCCAACACTTTGTGAGACCATGGTGATGTTCGATAAGAACAAATATCATCGCCTATTTAAAACATGTGATAAATAAACCCCGATACGTTAAAAAGATTTCTCCTATAGTCAATATTTATAATATTTAATATATTTTCAGCTTTATGATGAAACAAGAGAGTTAGTGGTTGATGAACTACCCATGGTTGTCTATAACTATAATGGTTACGAGTATACTTCTCATCTCTCTGTGCGAGGAGCGCACTACTTGTACACGGCGCGTTATTACTGTCAGAGAAATGACACCACTCAACCTCATGCCTACAGTGCTGCCAACATATATGTGTATGTTAAAGGTATGTCATCACTCATCAGTTCTTAGAATAGTTGAAACAGTTGTGGCACCTTCTAATAGCTTTGTTAGTGTCAACTCTACAAAATAGTTCTACACCTTTGGTTAGAACAGCTTAGAGTGGTTTGTGGTTTGAGTACTGTTGGAACATCCTGTTCTTTTCCGACACGAACACATCCATACTAACTAAATCATGTAGGTCTGTCGTCGCTGAAAGCGTGGAATGGATGTTATACATTATTTGCAGCCTCTGGATTGGCGTACTAAGTCAAAGGTCCCGGGTTCGATTCCCGTGTCCAGGTGTCATTTTTCAATTTAGAGAATACTATGATATCTAGATGCGGCTGTAATAGCAATTAACAACTAATACAATAGCTTGGCTATTTAATCCATCCAAATATAATAATTATAGGTCTGTTTTTCAATGGTGGCAAAGTAATATAAAATACACAAGCCTAAAATGTAACTATTCCTAACTTAACCTAGATTTTGTTTTCATTTCAACAGTTTTAGGCTATATTTGTAAACTAAACTAAACTCTGTATACATTAACCTTCGTAGTTCCTAAGGAAATAGTTGAAATTTAATCTTTTTACCTTGTATTTTTTTTGACAAACTGACTAGTTTACTAATTACTTCAGAGGTTTTGTTATTGGCAATTTTTAAATCTTTGTCTTGTATTGGACAAACGATAAATAATAAAAGTACATCTGTCATTTCAAATCAGTAGGACTTTTCTACCTTTTAATGCATGGCATAGCCATACTTTGTGCAATATAAGATTGTGTCGCTGCTTTATTACACTAAATATAATAATTACAGGTCTATTATTATTCAATAGTGGCACAGTAATATAAACCATACAAGCCTAAAATGTAACTATTCCTATCGCTAACGCCGGCGGCCGCTTAATTGGTTTAGCTCACTTGTGGGCTCACGCCATGGAGATTTTGTTTAATGCCTTTTATGAGTTGAACACCCTTTAGAAATTCCTTGTCTTTTGCAGATAAGGACAACCTAATTGCGTGTCATGATCCAAATCCATGGCTTATAGTCAAGCAATATGGTGATGTTTTAATACCATGTCGCCCATCTTCGCCAGATGTTAAGATGGAATTATATAGAGGCGAAAAATTGGTGAGTTGAAGATATTATTGCTACTCTTCAAGTCGAACACTCGAATTATTAGGAAAATGAGAGTTAAAACAATTTTTTGGGAGGATAAGAAGTTTTTTTTGTCATTTTTTAATTCTAAATTTAATTTTAATGCTGAATAGGATTTAAAGATATTTTTAGCTACTCAGGTAAAACTTTTTTTTTTAATTTCGCATTTAATTACATATTTTGAGCTTTGTAAAGGTGCATATTTCTAATAATGGACTAAATGATGTTTCTAATAAAAAAAATCACATGAGTTTCTAAAAATGTAACTAAAAAGACTAATAAACATGTTTTAAAATGTATAACTAAACAATATTTCTGTACACAAATATTTCTTAACAAATTATATTACATATTTAAATTATTACATTATATTTTCAGGAAACTTAGGGAATATGTTGGGAAAAAATCTTTATACTTATACGTAATTTTTAAGATCATATTTTCATGTAATTTAATGTTATTTCAATGAATAATCATGAAAGCCAATGTGTATTTCATCTACTTACAGCTTTAAGAGATCTATACATATTTGATTTAATGTTTTTAATTAATGTTAAATAGAAACACATTTTTTGGTATTAAAGTATTATGGTAATAATGAATAATAGCGTATTTTATTGTTAACGTAATCAAAATATAGTTATTTATTTCTACCATATTTAGCATTGTAGCAGAGCTAGTTGTCTATCTTGTATTGTATAGTTTTTTTCCCTTACTTATTCTATGGTACAAGGAACTCGTAAGCTTATTGACGCTCTTACAAAAGTAAGTCATGCACTTATTCCTACCTTGAGCTATTTCTATCCAGTCCAATTTATTACACTCTATCTCTTTCATGCCCATTGTAATAATTCACTAGGTCTTCCCATTGGGTTTGACAGTCAATACCCTGAAGCCACTTTTGGATTGTTCCATTTGCGCTGCATCTCCTGCCCATCCTAGCAAAATTTGACTAACCTAACAACGTATTAAGACGAGCACAGGGTATGAAACTCGTCATTATGTAACCTCCTCCACTGTCCAGTAGATTCGTCCCTTTTTGGACCAAATATCTTCCTAAGCATCTCGTTTTCGAACATCCTAAATTTATTTTCCTCATGTAAGGTAAGAGACCACGTTTCACACCCTTAAAGAATAACCGGTAAAATTATTGTTTAGTATATTATGAGTTTTAAATCCCATAAAAGTAGGGCAGATGTCAATGACTTATTGACGGAGCAGCAGAATGCATTTCCCGACTGTATTATTTTCCAATTTCCACTTTAATGTGCCTATTGCTAGTTAAAATTATTCCTAAATATTTAAACTCATTAACTATGACAAGTGATAAGTTGTTCGCAGTATTCTCTAAACTATCGTCATCAATTTGTGTTATTTGTGTGATAATATACTCAGTATTTTCAGCGTTAACATCTAAACCTATTTCTTTACTGGCCTCTAATAAAATGTCGACATTTATTGCAACAGCTTCCTTAATACCCGACAAAGGACAATTTATCTGTGTATCCCAATAGCTCCATTGTACCGTTCTGCTTAGGCCGGTATTACACTATCATATTTCTGTGATCAAAGAAAATGTGATGTATCTTTGACGACTCCTCAAAGATATTTGATCACAGAAATATTTTACAAATCTTTGATCACATATTTACGTTATATTATTATTAGCACCGCGTCTTACTACCCGTTCGTATTATACGCACTTTTACGTTATAGAACATGCTCTATGGTTTGATCAAAGAAAATGGCGTCAGAAAGATTATCCTGGACGTGCGAAGCAGTCTTAGCATTTCTTAGGTGTGTATTTTTTTCTTTTAATTATTGGTGTGACTTTTGCTACCAAATATTTAAAAGTTTCACAGTCCATGCGTAAATATTTTTGATAAGATTCCAGATTTTCAGTTTGAAGTTCTTTTAGCAGGCAGCCTCGGGAATTTCGTCTCCCAACCTAAGGTCGAACCCACAATCGTTTAACAGGTTTTCTTTTTGTTCTAAGCAGCAACGAGATCATCACAATAGCGCTCACAGCCATCGCACATGAAATTAAACCATTGGAGTTTATTTTTTTTAATAACATATATTGTAGCAACTCTGAAAGAAAGGTGATGTAGTGTAATAACACATCTGTGATCAAAGACGGCGTTAAATCTTTTATAATATTTTTGATGTAATATATTTCTTTGATCAAAGAAAAATGTGATAGGTTAATACCGGCCATAGGCAACAAACATACTTAAACTTGACTAAATCTTCATATAAATGGTTTCTTTTAACTGAATCATAGGCCTTTTAAAAATCTATCTATAATTGATGTACACTCATGCTGTATTCCCACCTTTTTCTATCTATTATTTGCAGAGCTGTAAAAATCTGATCCATTGTTGATCTATTTCGTCAAAATCTACACTGATGATCTCGAATTAATTGCTCTGCCTATGGCGTCACTCTCATTAAAATTACGTTAGATACATTTTTGTATCATGTTGGTAGTAGGGAAAGACCTCTATAGTTATTTCCCTATATTTTATCTTTTTAAAAAAAGGGGGTATTATAATACCTTTCTTCCATTCTTGTGGTAATACGTCATAGTTCCAACTGGAGCATAGCGGTTTATGAATTTCTATTACTAAGATTTTAAACTTATTAGTACCTTCTTTGACTTCACCAATACTTATTTTTGGGACTAGTGGTTTAGCCGGCGAATAAATTAACTACAAGTCCCTGAATTAAACCCCTTTCAAGCCACTCTATAAATATAAAACAGTGTCCAAACTGTATTTCAGACCCGCGATGGTAGGCTCGCGCAGTAAACGTCAAGTATATGTCTGTTAAGAAGAAGAAGTCAGAGCTATAATCCCACTAGGTTGTACTGAAGGTTTTTATTTCCGGGTTGATTTTCCTATTCAAATGCAGATACATTTCCTCTCCATTATGCATTACTTGTACCTACGTGCATGCCGAAGAGCGTGCACATCACTCATAACTCCTATCTTCGCACAGCACACATCGTTCATTGAACAACCTGTGCATATCGAGCAGTCTTCTCATCGCACTTCGTACCCGGCTACAGAAAACCAAGCTGCACGGAGCAGTCGTATTGCATTGTATCTTAAACTTATTTTTTTAATTTACTTTTAAAATATTTATTAAAACTATATATATATATTTATTTGACAGCAGTAGCGATGATGGTGATGACATGTCAGCAGCGGCAAAATTTTATTTCTTAACCAGTAATAGATCTAGGGAGTTTATTGCACATCATATCAATCAGAAGAGATAAAGACTGGCAGAATTTCACCATTTATTCATCGAACTCAAAAGTGACGAAGAAATGTTTCGCAATTACACCAAAATATAATTGAAAACGTACACTTACATAATATTGAATGAAACTGAGTCGAAGGTTAAATCACTCACATTACAATATCTACCATGTTAATCCTATTTATTAATTTATCTTTTATGTAACTCATCTTCTTCCTTCTCACGCACCCTTAGTGTTGTTAAAAATGTGTACATCCTGGATAATTAGTAATCTGAACTGCTAAACAAACACTGTACGTTTAGTTGAGTCCTCGACCTACGTGGTTTATTCGTTTCGAAGGTTTATGAGCCAGTAGAAAAACCGATTAAGTTAAGTGGTCCTTGAATACAATAATTTTTATAACTTCTAATTTTAATAATTTATCTCTCCAAAACATTATCAGTTTACTAAGAATGCCATTTATTAGGTTTATAGTGTCGCTTGATAGATGTCAGCGCTAGTAGTAAATAGAAATACCCGCAACCAATTAGCTAGAATCTGTGTAAGTCGAAGACATATTTTGTAACTGCACATTTAATCGCTTATACCGCCAGGTGGACAGATCCAGTTTACAAGAAGAGAGCATGGAGATTGAATACGATCCGACCGAAGGATTCACATTGCGTCATCTTGACATGAATAATGGTGCTTACTATGAATGTGTCGCAGAGCTTGATGATAACATTTCCAAGCGTTCGGTCTATATAAAGGTGTTACGTAAGTGTTTAAATATTGCACAAACCTATGCTGTACATGCCAAGTCTGGGGGCCAATACCTCAATAATTTATAAATATTAATTGATTCACTAGTTTGATTTTTTTTGGAGGGAGGGGGTTCTTAATTTAAATTAAATAATATTTATTAATTAAAGATGTAGCTTACCACAAAAACCTGTTAAATTCTTGAGGTTGAAAAGTATAATACATTATAACTAAAATCTGTTCATGATCGGTTTTTACCTGTATGGCAGTTCAAAAATCATATGTTTGGGTTTTAGGTTGCCAACACTTGTAAAATATCACTGTTTTGTTATAAATGTTTAAGTTTTTTAATCATGTGTTATTTTTTACATTTAAAATAACTTAAAAATTAAGTTTTCTCACACTCTTTCATAACTTTTAATAATTTCCTTTTACCCAATCCGAAACAATATTCTAAACATAATTAAATGTACTTATTCTTCGTTTTGGAATGTTATCTATTATGTGTAATATAGTGCATATATTAATACTTTTTAATACAGACATCGTATTTACTTGGAAAAGACTTGCCATTTTTTATATATATATTAAATTATATTATGATTATTTTATGGTATTTCGAAATATTTAACTTAATCAAATATTTGCATACACTCCATGAGTGAACTATTGTAAAGAACTTGTTTCTGTCATGTTCAATCACATGGTTTACATTTGTTGGTCGCCATTTTTAAGCTATATTCGTTAGACCTTTTGTGAAAGTGCCATGAATAATAATTTTTTAAGTGGAATAAAACGATAAATAAGCTTTATGTCAAGCTTTAAATAAATATTAACAATATTGGCCTAAGCTACTGTGGTTAACTATCACATTTATACACTACCATATGTTTTAATTACAGTTATTCAAAGTAACAGCTGTCAGGTGTTGGCGTAGGGATACATTAGGGTCTATTTCTAGTAACTTTTTGAGCTGTCATCCAAGTAAAGTAAGCTCGTGAATGTACTGTATTAACTTCATAATGCATGCAACAGAGTTTCGTTTCTTTTTACATTATTTATCAGTTTTTACAAAAAATATATATTAATAGCTTATTTTTCAACTATATTTACCCACCCATCTTGTTAGACGAGTGCATCTATATACATGTGTATGCTCTGAAGCTACTTTAAAGCGAGTCTTTGCAACCACAAAGGTTTTTTTAGCACCACGTCTTACTAATTGTTCAGGTTATATACATATTATGTAATAATTACTCTATCTATTTAGGGACGAGGAAGTGTACCAGAATTTGCATGGACAACCATTTTAGTAAATAAAACCACCCTCATTACCCCCGACCGGGATTCTAACCCCGATCTACCTGTCATCGGCAGTTTAGTCCAACACGAGAGTGATGCCTTAAACCATGAGGTTACCGAAGAAGGTCCGCCAAGTGTTAGCACAGCCCAATTTCAATAGAAAGATCCTTTTATTTTTTTTAAATTTCCAAATTGATAAGGTTGTAGCGTAATTAGTACTTAAAGCGTATAGCCAGAATGGGTAGTAATACGCGGCGGTAAATAATAATAACTATTATAGTATAGCTTATCAGTGTTATTTTATAGGTAGTGATAACACCTATCACAGCTGGCCATCACATGACTCGATGTATACTTGAAAGCATAACTTTTATAATTGTCAAATAATGCCCTTCTTATGAAAACGTGAGTTTATTTATGAGCTAAGGGTACTAATGAACCTGTCATAAGATATTACCTGTCCTTCTAGGCTATACAAGCTCAGCTCCTAAGCCATGGATGAGTGATACCGAAGGAATGCACGTAGAAGTCGGGGACAATTTCACTCTTGAGTGTTGGGTAGACATAGCTTCCGACATCAATCACGTCTTGAAGTGGATATATCCTAACATCAACGAGGTATCGTTATTATGGCTACGTATTATTATCATTATTATTATTATTAGCACCACGTCTTACTACCCGTTCGGGTTATACGCACTTACGCTAATGTGTAATGGTAGGGTGACTGTGAGATCAAATGGGGGACCTACAGTTTAACGTGGAATCCGAACCATGATAGAGGCATGGCATTCCCCACATTCACAAGTTGTGATTAATACACGTATTGTCAGAGGTGAAGGAAGGGTATTGTAATCAGATAAATCTGTGCTGGGACCGAGGATTGAACCCCGGACCCAAGCACAGAAGTCCGACACCTTACCCCTAGACCACCAGGTCACCTATGGCTATGTAGATACATTGCAAACTAATACTTGTCTAGTTACTATGTAAACTACGTATCCGTACAGACACCATTTGTAGTTTGTACTAACTGCTGGATCAGACATTAACTTAATAATTTGAACCTTGTCGAATTTACAAATGTCTTCCGCATTATGGTACACTATACACATTTGAAACTTTGGAAGATTTTTTAAAAATGTTCCTTCATATGTTTTTCCATGTTCAATAACACTAAGGATTTTTCCTATAAAATATCTAACTCTCCTTCTCTTGGGCTGTAAAAATTCACTGCAACCCGCTGTCGAGCACTACATTTTTCTGGTAAAGAATCTTGAGGCTCTTCATGTGTCTCAAATTCTTTTGCAGCTGCACTACTTACATCCCTTGTGTTTTCATCTTCATCTGAAGGATTGTTAATGAAATCACTGGTATGGAAACTTCTGCCAGGAGGAACATTGATCCTTTTCTTACGTCCTTTTGTTCCCCTGGTTCCTTCGTTTGTATCAGCATATCTCTTTGTTATAAAAAAAAATCAGTCAAGCTATCTTGTAAATTCTCATTGGTTTCATTCTCTGGACAGTTTTCATTTTCTTGTGGTGACCTTTGCAGCACTCTCTGGACATATTCCAGCCTTGTTGAAACTAGCTATAGTGTTTTCCTCTAGATTGGGTAACATTTCTTCCAAAGTTTGTTTTAAAAGCGTTGATTTTTTGTTTTCCAATCCAATGTTGTTTTTTCCAGTTCCTGTTTTCCAGTGTTCCATTATCTTACGCCAAGCAGTTTTTAGGGGTTTGAATACAGCAATATATAGCGATTGAGTCAAATGGGTTGAGTTTGGAGGAAAAAATATGAACTTAATATTATGGCCTTCACAAAGTTGAATAACAGCCGGTGATTGGTGGGAACTCAAATCATCACCGATAACAATTTTCTTCCCTTCAACACAACAAAAATATGGATAATAATTTTAACAAACCAGTCATAAAATCATTGTCCAACCATCCATCCAGATTTGTTTCTATTATAACGAGCTCTTAGTGGACCCCGTTCTGTCCAAAGGTCTTAGATATGTACTGACTTGTAAATTATGTAGAGGGTAACATTTTACCATCAGCTGTTGCAGAAAACATTACGGAAATATTGGACTTTGATTCAAAATTCGTTCTTGGTACCTACATCCTCTTTTATAAATAATCTTTCAACTAACCGGGTCATCTGACAAGTTGCTCTCATCAAAATTTATAATATTTCCTGGAGGAACACCAGCCAGACTTTTCTCTAATTCTTCAAAATATTGACCTATCACAGTTGGATAAACTTTAGCCCTATTGCACTTGATGTTCTGGCTTATTCGTTGGGCCATTTGTTTTTTTGTGCCGTTTCAAAAATGATAGGGTCCATTCCAGTCCAGGCAGGTTGGTTTGAAACTTGGATATAATTTTACCCTCCCTATCTAGATAAAACTTTACAAAACATCTTAAATCAAATAAAGAGAACATTTCAGAAGACAGTGGACGAGCATTTGTTCACAATCAGCACTCAAAAAGGCTTGCCCTCCTTTTTTTAAAATTTGTTTTAACACTTGTATGCCTCATAATAGAATACCTCTGTAATGCAGATTTTGATATTTTAAATTTGTCTGAAGCTAATCGAAGTGGCATATATTTTTCAATTACTTCCAAAGCTTCATACAAGTCATTTTCATTCAAAACTTTGTGAGTTCTACCTTTTGGATAAGGGACATAGTCAGGCGCCATGATATCCCTATTCACCACGTTTTACATCCGATGGTGAAGTAATTAATATTAACATTTAAAACCAAAGTACAATCAACTTTCATACAAAAATGTAGGTATATATTACTTCAAAGACAACCAACCTAATGTTTGTGCATAATCTTAGTGACTCATTTAAAACACAACTCTCTCTGTATATAAGTTTTGCAGGTTATTAAAGACGAGGGAAATTACCTAATCTTTATAAATGAATGCCAACAATAGAAATTAAAACTACCGTTTCAATTTTATATTACTTTAAAATTAGTAGATAGATATTAAAACACCCTATTTACAATTTGATTATAATAAATATGAAAATTAATAAAAATTAAAACTAATTTTTTCAATATCTTGTCCATATTCACCCCACTTTACGGTATTGGTGAAATGTGGGGTTCCTCTATCAAAGTGAAGAATTAATGATCGGACACCAGATGTTGTGTTTGTTCTAGATTTATCTCAGTTTATAAATCGTATACTGATACAATCAGTTGGTTTAGAAAGTGCATGTTAAATAACTCAAACAAGCATACATGAAAAAGTTATTATAATTATTAGTATAAGAAACCCTTGGATTAAATCAAAATGGAAATGTCATATGACACATGTGTATATGTGTGCTGCTGTATTGATTGATGGATATATTTTTTTCAATGTTAGAATCAAAGAGAACCAAAAATAATCATGAGATATATGTTATTAATATCACATTACAGGTTTCCAGAATTACTGAGAGAAATGTCCAAATTCGTGGTGGAAGAACTCTTACCATCTCCAAAGCTACTCATGACGACGAGGGAAATTATACTTGTAAAATTCAGGACCACAACCAACATACAAACAATATCAGCCACTACTTGAAAATTTATGGTAGGTTGGCGTTTCATTGTGATTTTATTTCAAGAGGCCTATATTTTATTTTTAGTTCCACACTATAATGTACCAATTGAAAATGAAATTATGGTCCCAGATGTTTGGATATGTTGTTAAAATGTCGACTCAACATGCTACCTCTACATTAACATTTTACCACCCATTTTTATCGAAGTAAATATTATGCATTTTTCACCAATATTATTCAGCTTATAAAGACTTAAGATCTGAGTAAACAATCCTTTCAAAACACTGCCAATATTTACAACTAATACTTCTTCCACTTTAAATATACAGCCAGTAGCCACCACATAATAAAAGTTCTCTGTATAGAGTAAAAAATATTTCAAACTCAAGGCAAGATTGTATGGCTTGTATCCGAGAGTATGTACGAGGAGCTCAGAAATCTAGGAGGTAGCTAAACACAGTCACATCTTATTTTTTCACTTTGTATTTAACAATATGATTAATACATGTACCAATTGAAAATGAAATTGTGGTCCCAGATCTTTGAATATGTTGTTAAAACAACGACTCAACACGCTACCTCTACCATATTATTTTTTCATTGTGTATTTTAATAAAGTAAAATTTATTACAACTGACAACCAGTGCAGTGCCGTCAGCTCACGGAATGGCAATGTCAAGAACTAAATACAATTAAATTTGGTCACCTGGGGGAGATTACGTCACTACCAAGTGGGGAGTCTGAATTAAATTCATTTATTCGTATGATTTTCATTTTATTGAAGTGTATGTTTTTATTGTTTAAAACATATATTTCTTTCTTTCAATGTAACTCATGAAGAGAAGCAAAATTACATTGGCTAGAAAGTTCAAGTGTGTTGATCTTAAACACATTTATTATTGCAAAAAGGAAGAGCAGTGCCTTATTCAAAAACCAAAAGAGAGAGTAATTCAAGGGTAACGTTAGTGAGATAGAGTAAAGTAATAAAAATAAGAATATCAGGGATCTTTTTAGTTATTAATGGGTAAAGAAAAGTTATCAGGCTAGGGTCAATTTAGTGAGATATGAGAATGATAACCTGATGGCAGATACGAGTGAGGTTTTGAGTAAACCACCACTTAGGGCATATTTTGTATGTTCATGAAGGTTCTGAATTGGGCAAGGGTGTCAAAATTCATACTGATGAATCATAAGTCCCACATCTGAGTATTATTGAAGTCAAATAAGCTATTAGGCGGTTAAAGAATCATAAATCTCCTGGTATGTATTCAATTCAGGAAGTGTTAATAAAAGGAGGTGTTGAAAAGTTGGTAATCGAAATCCATAAATTATGTTCCGTATAGAACCATGAGGTATTACCACAAGAATAGAAGGTATTCTTGATGATTTTAAGACTTCACTATAATAAATCATCAATAATGTAAGTACTTTTTATCTGTCATCCCACAGATAACACTTACTTATGATATATAATGTGTGTCTGTGTATAAAGGGTGGTAGGAGGGAAACATGAATTTAGAAGGCTAGAAATTAAGGTAGGATAAGTGAACGGCAAATTATCTAGTGCAAATGGGCAGCATAGTCGTAAATCCACCCCCGCACAGATGATGTAGTAAGGATTCTGTTGTGAAAAATGGAGATATTTTACTAGCGGCTAGCAAGGAAATAGGTTTAGAATTTAATGCTGAAAAGACAGTATATGATCACACAGAGAAAAAAAATGGGGACTTTAGGGAGCTTACTGAAAGCAACGTATCGTTCGACAGGGTGAGTTTAAATATTTAGGAACATTTTTAACTAGCATTAACGATATTATATTTGAAATAAGGAAAATAATTCGGTCAGGAAATTCATGTTACAACCAGGACAGTAAATTGTTGACATCGCGACTGCTGTCCAGGAATGTAAATCTCAGAATAAACAAAACAATAATTTTACAGGTTGTTCTCTTTGGGTGTGAAACGTTGACATTCTTAGGATAATCAAGTGTCGTAGATTACGATGAGTGAGACACACGTCAGGAATGGAAGAATCCAGAACCCTGTTCAGGGCGATATCTGGCGAGCCTGATGGGAAGACCTATTAGACGCAGATGGGAGGATAACATTTGAATGAATCTGAAAGAGATAGGGTGTAATGAGGTAGACTGGATAGAACCAGCTCGAAATAGGGATAGGATGTAATGAGGTGGACTGGAATAAACTAGTTCAAGATAGAGATAGGTGGCGTACTTTTGTAAGTGCGGCAATGAACTTTCAAGTTCTTAATTCTGTGGAGTAGGTAAGACACTCATGTTTCCTATCAGCTGGTCTGTAATACGTACAATCAGATCCATAGAGGTTTCAGATGCTCTTTGTTTTGGAATGGAGGTTTTTTTTTCAAATGTAATTATTGAAAAAAAATTGATCATAATAAAATACTAATAGGTAAGTATGATTTGTGCTTACTAGGTATGTTGGGAGAAACAATTCACGGAGTTTTTGCATTATAGCAAATGTTGCATACTACCCACTTGGTCTAAGGCGTCATTCTTGCAGTTGACTATACTGCCGATGACGGGGAGATCAGGGTTTCGAATCTCGGTTTGATGTACTGATTTTTTTTTCCAAAATGCTTTTCCACCCCACCTACACACAAACGCAGGTACACTTTCTTAAAATATAACCTTTTTCACCCTTAAAACCGTCAACGTTATTATTAAATAAGTGAATAAACCAAATGGAGGGTAAGATGCAGTGCTAAAAAGAAATAATTTTACTAAAAAAGGTGATTACTAATTAGAAACGTGCATTGATGGTCAAATGCGATTAGACATCACTGTAACGTTATACTGAATCACCTGTGACGCTAAAATATAGTTTAAAATATTGGTCTGATGTATTGGGTTATCAACAAACAAGTTTTCCACAATCCATCCACACAAATATAGGTATATTTTACACTCATTTCTACCTTTCTTGTCCTTGAACTATTAGTGTAATTAAATTTGTACAGCCTAGATTGGTTGTATTAAGACTTGAATAACAAATTAAAACAGTAACAAGTAGATTGTAGCTCCTAATTTAGATCACGTGACTTCAGTAACAATCATTTTCTAGTTAAAATGTGTTGAAAAAATTTAAACACTCAAATTTATATATAAATCTTAATTCAGCTTTTATGTATCTTTCGTTTACCCCAAAGGTAGCAAGCAATCTTACATTGAAGGATCACACTATGACCCTATCTTATAAGCTGTACCATGGTGGAATAATGCAAGGTACAGTAGCCCCATGGCTTATTTGGTGCTGACTGACAGCTCACAGCTGACAGCTGATGGCTTTGACAAGTTGCCAGACCAAATTATGTATCCCTACGCTGAACCATATGATCTGCAAAAACATGTGTTTACCAGCCATCGCATCTGAGAGACAAAATTTAGGTATATACCTAAATGTTGACTGTCAGAAGTCAGCTGTGAGCTGTCAGTCAGCACCAAAGAAGCCATGGAGCTACTGTATATTTGCTAACTTACAGGGTAGACGAAGAATAAGTGCCATTTACGTCCAAGCATTAACTTTTATTTTTGTCCTTAAATATGTTTAATGTTTGTAATTTTAGATGAGATTATTTAAAGAGCCAAGAGAGTTCTTATTAAAAATGTAGAATACATAAATCAATAAAATTAATTATATCATAAATATAATACCTATTAAAAATGTATTTTGTGGTCAACTTATATTAAAATATACTCTGATTGAATTGCTTGCTTGATGTAGATGTAAACACAACCTACAACAACTTGGTTCACAACGGCAGAAAAAGCATGACAGTGTTTGCCGGAGAAGAAATGAAGTGGGAGGTAAAGATCATCGCCCACCCGAAACCTAATATCACATGGTATGATCAACTCACAAATGAGGTACATAACTCTTCCAGAAGGGTGATATTTGTCAACAATAAAAAAACTTCCCTCAAGATAAACAATGTGGGTATTCTAGATACTGGAAATTACAGCTTGAAATCACAGAACGACAATGGAACCACTTGGAAAAACTTCTCATTGGTAGTTTTGGGTGAGTTTTTATAATCTGTAGCATTTTGAAAGAGAAAATAAAATATGAACTTTAATACAGTTCAATTTTTATAAAGGTGGCATTTAAAAAAAACAAAAATATCTTTTGTGACCAAGATTGATAACATCTATTTTTTTAGCATAATTTTATAAGTATTAATAATATCTATCAAATGTTAGAGCTGCTGATAAGATGAAATGACATGTGAATGTGTAAAAGCGGATTTATTAACTTTTTTAGATGTCAAGTAACTTGTCTAGTTGTCAGATAAGGTTTTTCATTTGAAAATTGTACTATACTTTGGTTTCATAGTGGGACTTGGTGGTCTTAGGGTAAAGTTCTTGCCTCAGGAGCTGATGTTCGCAAATTAAAACCCAGCTGAGGTTGATGGATTTTTACTGAATGATGAAATTGTTGCACAACTTACTTCAGAGGGAAAGTAAAGCCATCGGTCTAATATCGATTGTGGCATGTAAAAGATACCTGAAAGGTATCTGAAAATACCTTTCTGGATAAATTTTCAGGCTCCTTCTCACTGCTCTCTCATAGAAATTCATTCCAGAAAAATATGGAAAGCTACCGTACTCTCAGAACTCCCATAGTGTTTGTGATCTCTCCCAGATGGTGCGGGTAGCACTAGCCATCCGAGGGCTGTGTGTGTGCCCAGCTTCAGATGGATAGGAAGCACATCAGTAAAAACCCTAGTTTGAAGACGCATTATTATTATTGGTATTAGCTTCATAAAGCTTTGTTAGAGTTTAATATTTGAAATTAGTTTGATTGTTTCAAATCAGGAAATATTTTACTTGAAACTGAAGACTTAATTTTCAATAAAACTTCACATGCTTACCAGAGGTAACCCAGACAAGACTCCTCTGATCTGTTTTACTAGTGATGAAGGTGTCGGGGTTTGAATCTCGGTCCAGTGTACCATACTGAGTTTTGAATATAAATGTTTTTACCTCTTTAGCACCATAGAAAAAAAAATCAATTTAGACATAGGTATAGAAAAGAATGAGTTTATTTTTTAGTACATTTAACGTAAAAGCTTCTAACTAATTCTAGTAATTTAGAATTTTAAGAATAATTTAAAAGAAATGCAGCTGCATTAGCATGAAATAATATGGGAAAATCATATATGCAATCGGCTGATATCCGAGACTCGATCATTGAAAAAAGTCTATATAATTCGCCCTGCACCTCAGACCACGTGGACTGAATATAAGGTAGTGACTTATAAATGGTGTTCCGGAGCACAATAAAATATAATAGAATCTAAAATTAAACTATACTAGACCAAAGGTATTTTGGTCCTAGATGAAGCTCATTACCCGCTAATTTATTTTCCAGATATACCAAGTGTGGTAATAATCGATTCCAATAGTTACTTCAATCAAGGGCAGAGATATAAAATCAGATGTAATATTTTGGGGTACCCTACCCCTCGAATTCGTTGGTTCATTCGCTACTGTCGGATTCCAAATGAGTGTGGACAAGTAGATTCTTATGAAGTAATGAATGTAAGTATTTGTATTTATTATAAGTATCAATGGTCAATGGTATTTGGGTAAAGTGCTCATTCCAGAACCCGATGTCTGTGGGTTCAAACCCAGTTCTTGAGCAATAAAAATTTATAGAACAACGGGGAAGTAAAATCGGCGGTCCTAAGTCAATTGTGGTATGTAAAAAAAAACCTGGAAAGTATGTGAAAATACTTTTATCGTCAAAATTGGTAGGCCTTCTTGATTTTGCTTATAGAAATTCTCATGTGCTGATATAATCACTCAGTTCAGAAAGTTTGCGCTAGATAGCCTACCTAAAATAAATATAAGGATAAATAATTTGTTCTTTTATGGTTTTTTAACTTTATAACGATTAAAATAAAACTCAGATTTAGAGCAACTTCACATTCTTAACAAATCTTGCACTAAGTTGCATGAAAATATTGTTCCTATTCATATTAAAATGAAGGTATTTAGTGTTTTGAATATGTATCTTAAAATTAAATAAATTTTTTAGCGAAAATAATAGTCATTTATACTGCCTATAAAATTGTAACAATCATTATAAATAATTTGCTTGTGAATTGTTCTCCTCTTTCATTTTAGAACCACACACAGATCTCTTACACAAATATAGAATACAACAAAACATTTTGGGAATCTACACTAAATATTTTAGCCCAAGATTCAGGCCAATTGTTTTGTTTGGCAAGCAACGAAATAGGGGCAAGCAATCACTCAATCAATTTTAAGGTTACAGGTAAGACATTTGATTTTAATATTTATTTCATTATTTAGTGAGTATTTAGTGAACTAGCTATGTTTGATTTAAACATCGGGATTTCTAGTTTAGATCATAAATACGATCAAATTATATCAATATATAGGTTGTTTCCAATATATTAAACTGCATTGGTGTGGACTAATTGTAACCACTGGTGTTCTGTAATGCTGCGTTACACTTTTTCACGTTTTTCTTATCTGTTGAAAATAGCAGAAAAAATTAATAAGAATAGGAAAAAACTTGACTCAGTTGATAAAAAAACTGTCGGATTTATTTTGATTCCTAAGATTTACTAATAAAATATACCGATAAATTAATCAATATAGCAGATAGTCAGGCCTACTAAAACATTGATATAGACCTATATTGATGCTTTTTGTAAATAAAGTGATTTTTTTTATCGATATATCATTGTCATCCTTACACAGAACTCAAAATTAGTTTCAAAAACTTTGGTGGCAAATGCTTTAATTTAAATTAATGTTTTTGGGATTAGGTCCGAACATTAATTTCATTTATAACACAAACGTTCTTATTTTTATTATTTTACCCAGATATCGGGAATGAAGACCAGTTCAGTGTGTGGGGGCCAGAAAACCCAATCGAAGGGGACGATGTGAGGCTGCATTGTGGAGGAGTTGTCAGTAACTTCTCTAGTGACATATCATGGTTTAGAACTGACAACAATCTTACGACACAACAAAACATCACAAACAACACAGGTATGATTGAAATATTTATCATGTGTCTCTCTAGCTTTAGTATTAATTTTGAATTTAGATATTGGTAAAATCTTATATTTCTCAAATTCGACTTTAATTCTTTTTCGAATCACGAATCCAAATTTGAATATTTAATAATGTACAATTTTAGTTAAAATTGAAATTATTTAAAACTAAATTTAAAAAAAAGTTGTTTCTAAGGATTGGTGCCAATGACGAATGATATTTTGTTCGACATGTATATTATGTATGACCATAACCATCAAAAAACTAATATTTTTTTAGTAAATTAAATATATAGGTACAATTTTGTCGGCTTTTTAATTTTTTTTTTCTTTCTTAACTACACAAGTCAATATAAATTTCTTTTAAAAATCGCTTAAAATTGTTATTTGATGTCAAGGTATTCATAATTGTATTCCACATACTTTTTTGATAGTTTCACCAATCTAGAGGATTAAATTATACCATCCGAATTAAGTTTTTGGTATTTTACACAAATGGTTCAGATGGAATTTATTTCATACTACATCTCAAGAAAGTTTTTACCTGTAAATATATCATTTATAATAAATGAGATCTGTTTTTAAATATAAGCTCCTGCCATAAAAATATACCTATTCCATGTTTTATTATTTCAACATAAATGTTTTAGTGTTCTATGATACATTATTGGGTTGTTAACCTTATCATGTTTTAAGGTGGAAGAGTCACCAGTGAAAAAGTCACCGATTATGCTGACCCTCATTAAAACTTGGGATTTATTTTTCTCTTTTAGATTTTACAATATTAAACACCAGCACCCATCTGTCATATCAATCGACTATATTTATACCAAGCATCAATAATAAATACAATGGTGTATATGGATGTACTGCACAAAAAATAAACGGAGACCCGGAAATAATGGCAATCACAATTGACGTACAGGGTAAGTTATAATTCCAATCAATGATAAACATTACACTCTTGATTTTATAGTCCTAGGATTTAATGGACAGCTTTTGTCATTTTAAATTTTGCGGATAGTGGCTGGCAAGTCCGTAAAATCCCACCTAATACACACCTCTAAAAAAAAAGTTTTATCTGGTTTCAGAAATGTGCGTGTTGTTCCACTGCTTTGTTTTCATTCCTGGAGCATTAATCTGGTTTAATGTAGAGTATTTTCAGAATTGTGTATATAGCTATGTTTTAGTGTTCTACAAGTATTTATATTAGCATATTTACTGTACTGTGCGTGCTTACAATAGCACCACCAAATAAATGACCATATCTTAGTTTGTATTCAACCATAAAAGTAATAGAACAATTAAGAAGGGGCCTATCATTGCTAACATTTTCAAGGATGTTTCATTGTCCAACAAACAAAATGTCAAATACTTGTAAATATGTATGGTATTACTTTACCTACTTCGTTGTAATAAAATGCATTATTAACTAAGAACAAATATTTTTTCTTTTAATTTTCAACCCATTAATTTTTTACCTTGATTTTATAGACAGGTTTTATTCCAGTTAATCCAGATGATTGAAAGCTCAGCTACTGTAAGCAATATGTAATTAAATTAACTAAGATAAATATTTGTTTGTGGAAGAGATTACTGATTATACAGAAAGTTAAATTTAAGATAATGCATTGATATTTATCTTGTCTAGTAAAAGGTAGTCTATACTGAAGTTAGTCAATATTCTCTGCGCGACACAATAGAGTAAACCTCAGTACAGTAGCCCCATGGCTTCTTTGGTGCTGACTGACAGCTCACAGCTTACATCTGACACTAAAATTTAGGTACATACCTAAATTTTGACTGTCAGAAGTCAGCTGTGAACTGTCAGTCAGCACCAAAGAAGCCATGGGGCTACTGTACCTAAATTTTGACTGTCAGAAGTGGCAGCTGCTAAACACATGTTTTTTTGCAGATCATAAGGTTCGGCGTAGGGATACATAATTTAGTCTGGTAACTTTTCAAAGCTTTTAAGTGTCAGTCAGTACCAAAGAAGCCATGGGGCTACTGTAGTTTGAATTGACAGGACCAGCCACACATACGGATTAGTGATGATCCAAACTATTAAGGAGCTTTTAAATTATGTAAACAAGCCAAGTAAAACAAGTATTGCCAATCACTTGGCCAGTCGAAATGATGCGAGTGCCGGGTTGTTTAGGAGTTTGGATTGGCGGGGGACAGATGAGTGAGGGATGGATTGTTGAGGGCCGGATTATTGGGAGTCAGATTGTGGGGGGTTTTATTGATGGAGGCTGGCATATTTCTTTGGCCAAGATATATATGCATTATGCAATTTACACCAAAAATATACAAATTTAAAAAACGCACCTTATTATTTATTATGCCTTATTTTAAATATTTTATGGATTAGGTAAATTTGAATCTCACTGTGATATGATTTGTATGATAATAAACTGAATTTAAAAAATCAGACAAATTTATTTACTGACATATTAAATACATAATCGTCTAGTATTAATTAGTTTTCTGGTCATTTACGTTTATAGCTCAATGACTTGAACTGTTCTAGGCTAGTAAATTTTACTTTCTAAATTTTGAGAACAAGCATATAAGACTAAAATATTTAGTATTACAATGTATTTGTCGTATAGTAGGCCTTTATAATTATTATTATCTAAAGTTCATAACAATACATTATATACAGTAGGTACCTTAGGAAAAATTAACACCTGATTTCTCAATAATGTACAGCATATTTTTGAATAGCTTTAATATTTTGACAAATAGCTTATATTTCTACTATAGTATATATTTCTAAGATGCTCGTTAAAAAAACCTTAGTAATTTATGCTCTGCGACAGAAGACAGATTGAAAAAAAATAATCAAAAAAACATGTAGGGGTTAAATTTGTATTGTGTTCCAGAATTGAGATTTTACAAAAGAGTTTGATTCTACTTGATGTCATGAGAAAAGATTCAAACCAGATTTAGAAATAATAAGAGAGATTAGAAACTACAAATTTTAATGTTTTTTTTGCCAGTACAAAGTCACTTAATAAACAATAACTTAAGTCCTCACAAATCCAATGTCGATGTTGTCTCTCTCTTACATCTACTTCAAGGATACTAACATGAACCAAACAAAATGGTACATGGATAGCAGGACTACCCTCCTTTGGAGATGTAATGTCGAAGGCACACCTAAACCTAATGTCACTTGGTATAAGGTACAAGCATTCATATTGCAGCTTCAATTTAATTTTTTAATACGCCTCATTAAAAATTACGCTAGTTCAATATTTTTCTTTAATAAGACAGTGTAGTAACACTGTACATTAAAACTATTGCACTATTACACTTTAGATTGTTTTAAATTTTCGTAAATAATGCTTCATGTATCATGATAAATAAATATTTCCAATTTTTAATAATAATATTTAGCACCGCGTCTTAATACCCGTTCGGGTTATACGCTTTAAGTACTAACTACTCTAATGGGTTAGGAATTGGGAAGGTTGAATTAGAGGAAGTGAACCCGCATTTGCGTGTAGGGAGAGTGGAAAACCATTTAGGAAAAAATCACCCCAGTTCACCCGACCGAGATTCGAACCTCGATCTACCCCGTCCTCAGCAGTCGGGCTCAACACGATTAGCGCGTTAGCCAACTACGCCACCGAGGCGGGTCTGGTCGGGTTGGTCACGTGACGTCACCAGGTGACCCCCCCACTGTCACTTCATCCAAACTTACCAGTTTTTCATCGAGGTTTAACTCAAATTGATTTTTATTTTATTTAAAAGCACTTAGTTATTAGGAATTCTATAATATATCACCATATTAGATTAGTAACAAACGTCTCAAGCCAACAGTGTATGATCACATCTTAATTATTATTCTCGCAATGTAAGAGCTACTGAAATGTCTTCATTCATCCAATTAACGTTCTCTATTCTGCTAATATATCCACCTGGATAGATGTAAAATGTTTAAGTTACTTCCCTCATAGCCATAACTCCACAAGTTTGTTTGTTCTCTCTCTCTCTCTTTCTCTCTCTCTCTCTCTGCATATATATTTATTTCTGAAGTCTGTGACTTTTGAGGGATTTACTTTTAACTAGATGGTCAAATTTAATAATCTTCGAACGTAAAATTTCATTTTATTTTGAAGTAATTCATCTTAAAACATTAATTAACTTACGAAAACCCCTCTTCGGTGGCCACGTGGTCTAGCGTGCTACTCTCGTGTTGGACTAGACTGCTGAAGACGAGGAGATCGGGGTTCAATCCTGGTCGTATGCACTGAGGGTGATTTCCTAACTGGTTTTCTACTCTTACTTCGCGCCAATTAGGGGGCATTTCCTCTTAATTAAGCCTTCCTAACCCCTAATCTATTAGTGTGATTAGTACACAGGCGTATACCTCGAACAGGTAGTAAGACGTGGTGCTAAAAACAATATATGACAAATTTAATTTGATTTACACTATTTTTGTAAATACTTGAGCCTAAGCAGCCTGCACTCATCTGTGAAGCAGAATCTTGTGCGATCAAATAACCAATCATTTGTTTATTTAATCTTCTTTGGCGCCTAAATGATCGAGATTGAGACACATCTTCGTTTATTACCTTCGTAATAGTGATGAAATCACTATGTAATTTTAAGGAAGATTCAGCAATTGATTTTAGCTTAAGTTTACCAGTCAAGTTGATAAGTTCAGATTTGTCTCGCTCATAATCATCCGGGCAAAAATGTTCCGAGCACGCTGAACATGAGTCCGGATTCCACTTCCTATTCCTCTTACAATGTCCTATCAATTTATTTTACGAATCTCTGGATCTTTTGGAAAAGAATTATATATTATTGGTTTCCCATTAGAATTTATTTTGGTGGGTATTATTATTATACTATTACACAACGCAACTACATCTTTCCCAGACAATTTGTTGGCCCTTAGACCGTTTATATATTTTTTGTAAACTGTATCAAAACAAAATAGTCATTTGTTTACACTATTTTATACATTTATACACACCACATCAAAAACATTCTTCCTTTGAATCCCACACGGTTGAAGGAAAATCAATAAATATAGTCTAAATGAAGTCAAAACTATGGGAACTATTAACAATTTTATATCAGGGTGACCTGGTGGTCTAGGGCTAAGGTGTCGGTCTTCTGTGCTGGGGTCCGGGGTTCAATCCTCGGTCCCTGCATAGCTTTATCTGATTATCAAACCCTTCCTCCACCTCTGACAAGACGTGTATTAATCACAACTTGTGAATGTGTGGAATTCCAGGCCTCCACCGTGGTTCGGATCTCACGTTAAACTGTAGGTCCTCCATTTAATCTCACATTCACCCTACCATTACACATTAGAGTAAGTGCGTATCACCCGAGCGGGTAGTAAGACGCGGTGCTAATAATAATAATAATAATATTATAAATATTATTTTACATTAAAGTACACAGCATTAACTCTTGTTTTAAACGGAATTTATTTAAACAGAATCATAACTATATGAAACACAATAGACCCAAACGACGGTAATTTATCAATGGACCCCTGTTGCTAAGCTGCAGTACGGCCACCAGATTGTACCGCGTTTTAAACTGCTTTAAGATTGAGGTAAACGCAGGCAGAGGGGAGGCTAGTCACATGCTCAGCCAATCCGTGAAGGGGAGTTGTCATGGCAACCGATGCACGTTGCTAGATTTCTTGACAGTCACTGAGTATGCTTGTATGGTAGTAACGCACTAACTACCACTATCTGGCAACTACGCTCCTCAGCCTACCCACCACGTGGATTCTAGAGCAGTTTAAATCTCAGTATAAGTCACGCCGGGGCTTCATGAGCTGAAAATGATTATTGATGGAAAGTAAAGGGACCAAATCAATCTTGTATTCTAAAAACTTGGTTGAAAGGAACCTTTTTATGGCCACGTGTATTAGATAATTTTAAAGAGGTCAGAGTGTCAATGGTGCCAATAATTGCATATCCTCTGTAATATTTAAATAATTACTTTTTATAGTATCTCGTCCTACTACCCGTTCGAGTTATACGCTTATATACTAATTAAGATAGTGGGTTATGGATGAGAAAGGTTGGATTGATAGGAAATGTACCCGAATTTTCGTGAAGAGAGAGAGTGGGAGACCAATTAAGAAAAAACCACCACAGCTTATCCAACCGGGATCGAACCCCAATCTCAACGTCATCGGCAGTTTAGTATTTTGCAATAGTGGTGCCTTAGACCATACGGCCACCGAAGTAAGTAAGAATTAAACTTTAACTAGACTTTCTTTTTTGCGAAGATATTGAAAGGTAATCCTGGCACTGACCACGAGTTCTTAAAAAAGGTGCTCAACACATAAATGGTTTATTAGTATCCTAATGGGGAAAAAAAATAAATGGAAAGAGTGTCAACACTATGATGATATCATATAGGGTCGATGACCCCGGGAGGGGAAATAACGTACCAGGGGAAAACTTTGGGAGGGGATGAGTAAATAGTGAGTCAATGAACTTGAGCGTTAAGCTATTTTCAATAACAATGGCACTTGAGGCAGGTGGGACTTAAGGTGTCCCTACTGGGAGGTATACCCCACTAACTACATTAAACTAACACTAGAATATAAAGCCTCAGCACGCTCATACACAGTCGAAGAAGACTTACCGTTGAGCAAAGACTCCCCAAAGACCAGGAAGTAGAGATCCTTGTTGACGCCGACCTCTTGGAAGATGGCCAGCACTGCCACTGGGTCCACCGCGGATATGAGGGCGGAGAAGACGAGCGAGTCTAGGAGGGTCAGCTCGAACTTTGACCCCAGTGAGTCTTCCAAAAGTCCCATGACCCCTACCTGAGATAGCCCGAACAAGATGGGGCCTAGGAACACAGGAAGGTAATAGAACCAGGTTTGAATTTATTGATATTCATTTTCTAAGAACAAGATTATCTCCTCCCAATATTGTCAAAGTAACTGGTATCACCCCTCTAATAATAAATATTTATCACCAAGTAAAATAATATGTTTAGGCTTTAGTAAAAATGCAAACAGAAAATATACTTATTTCTCTTATGGGTGTGATGAGTTTCCACCCATCAAGAAACACTCAAAAGTTTGTCATTCATTATACCTAGATGCAGAGGGAAGAGTATAATTATAATGCACGAGAAAGATATAGGGTGTAATAAGGTGGACTGGATAGAACTAGCTCATGATGGGGATAGGGTGTAATGAGGTGGATTGGTTAGAACTAGCTCAAGATAGGGATAGGGTGTAATAAGGTTGATTGGATAGAACTAGCTCAAGATAGAGGTAGGGTGTAGTGAGGTGGACTGGATAGAACTAGCTCAAGATAGAGGTAGGGTGTAGTGAGGTGGACTGGATAGAACTAGCTCAAGATAGAGGTAGGGTGTAGTGAGGTGGACTGGATAGAACTAGCTCAAGATAGGGTATAGTGAGGTGGACTGGATAGAGCTAGCACAATGTAGGGAAGGTTAGGGTGTATTTTTATTCCATAATGATGTATAGCTATAGAAAAATTATATATTTAAGATGGCCCAAATGGAGTCCATCCTTATCTTTTTTAACAATTTTTGCGAGTCAACAAAACAAAAAATCATTAACAAACAACAATCAGGTTCTCTTTCTTTTTAAAATACCTCCTGTCCTAAGAGAACACTAGTTGCCGTGATTTACAACTGATAAAAAAAATATTATTATTATTATTTTAAAAGTCACTTAATATTATCATTTGACATATAAACATAATATCATCTTTAAAGTTAAGTTTAAATTTCGCACCAAAAATCCAAACGAGAATAACAATCTCTTCCGCTAGGGGCAATTAGTTCTTCAAATGACAGACAGATGTTGTAAGCGTCCAAGAACATTAATTAAATTAAGATCATAATAGTTCCGAAATAAACCACACTCTAAAGCAGATAGCGTTAAACTCACCTACAAGAAAAAAGCATGTCGGGTTGTCAGTTTATAACTTAAAATAAAGAAAGAAAATTTATATATATATATATATAGTAAATAAATAATTTATTATTCGAAACTTTAGGAGTTGTGAGTGATTTTTTTTTTTAAAACAGTAAAGTTGTCAATATAATTACGTATTTGAAAGACTGGGTCAACCGACTATTAAATTTATATTATAAGTAGTTCTTTTAGCAAAAATAACATCACAGTAATGCACCTCGATGCTAAGATTTTAATCTAATTTATTATATTAAGATCGTAGGATCTATTTATAAGATGTTATTTTCTGCTTTTAAACTTGGAAGCTCAGTTGTTCTCTGTTTTGGATTAAAGCTATCAACATCCAGACTCAAACCAACCCTAGTCTCTCTAGTTCGGACTACGGGTTTAAATGTGTGTGATTATTTAATATGAACTAAACAACTAACACCAATAAATCGTCTAGTAATTTATTCAAATGTATTTGTTGGTACGTTGTGATCTTTTAAATTTAGTGTCCTCGCTGTAACTATATATTTTTCGTTATTTGTTTTGTTGACTTGGAATGATGGTTGTTATCTGTTTCTGTTCTATTGTTTAGTTTACAGACTGATATTTTTGACATCCATTACAAACTAGCTAGGACAAAACATTTCCAAAATCTGTGTAAGGGCAGCACAAATTCTCCCTCGGTATCTCGGAATATGAAGACCAACACAAAAGAGATCAAGATGGACAAGAAGATCGCGCCAAGTGCTCCAAGAATGCGTGATTATGACATTCCGACTGTTTGTACGGTCGAGAAAAGCTACGAAAACTCCATTCAACCTAGCTATACTTGGGCTAACGGCCCTAGAGACAACCTCGCCACCGCGGGGGCCAATCCGATCAGGAGCGTCGCACTCGAGATGAGGGAGGAGATGACCGCGACGCCAAATACGGAGGCAGACGGCGGGGAAGTTACACTTATTTTGTTCAGACTCGCCATTCTGCTCTGCACTTGTGTCGCGTTCCTTATCATTCATAAAGCGGGGCGTCCAGTAAACTTGTTCATCGACTTGGAGGTATTCACGTCGATCTTCAGTCTACTGATCCAGACCAAGGAGTATTTATCGATATCAAAGGCCGGCGTATGTTCCCTGCCGGCCGTTGTGGCTCCAGTGGGGTCCGTCATGTATTGGCTGTTTGTCTTCCCGCATCTCGGTCAGACCTTGTCTCCGTGCGTCTTCTTCCTTCACTCTTCTATCTGGCTCCTCACCTGGGTGGAATTCTTCGTGTCGAACCGCCGGATCAAAGTCCACAGGGACATCTTGACACTGATGGTGTTGCACGCTTGCTGGGTGCTGTCCAACTTGATCGTTGTCCGTTTTTTCACGAAGGACGTTTCTTTTTTCTATTACAAAATAGAAGGTCCGGCCACGGACGATTCTTTGCAGAATGTCAACAACGTATCGAATGTAATATGGTGCTTGGAGTTGGTTTGTTTAATTTTCTTGTTCATCTGTGGCTGGGTGATCGATGTGTTTAAGAAATTCAGTAGAGTGGAAAACCATTTAGGAAAAGCCACCCCAGTTCACCCGACCGAGATTCGAACCTCGATCTCCCCGTCCTCAGCGGTCGAGCTCAACACGACAAGCGCGTTACCCAACTACGCCACCGAGGCGGGTCCCAAAAATTTAAACAATATAAAGTGTAATAGTGCAATAGTTTAAGAACAGAAGAAATGAAGAGAAAAGTGTGTTTTTCTATCTAGGCTAACCTAACTATCCTTTCAGGTTGGCTTCCTTCACCATCAATTACTTTACATCACTGTACAGTGTTTCTACACTGTCGTAATACACATTACCAAGATATTAGGCACTAATTCTGTTTACTATTTTATCTTTATGAGATACCCATCTTCCCTCCTATTTTCCATAAGGGGGTTTCAGCTTAACTTCACTCGACAATTATGATACATGCATCGTTCTAAAATATTAAATTTACGACTTGTTTATTTTATACATAGCCCTAGTCAATAATTAATGAGCACCATTTTGTTTTTTGAGCTTACAACCCTCAAAATTCTTATTCTACACATCACTACAAAAAGATTAGTTCCTAGGTCACTTGTGTTATCAAATAGCCTACAGAATAACTTTTTTTTAATACTTGTCTCCGTACTTTATGAAAGGTACAAAGGGAAAAGGGAGAAAAGTCAAATTATACACATTTTCCAGTACAACAACTTTTATTTCTCAAACCCCATAATGACCCCAGCTAATACTGTTTTTATTTTACATTCTGTTATCACTCACTTTCTTACGTACATTAATTAATCGGTTTAAAACTGTGATACGTAAAAATAATATCCTTAAGTCTCAGTTCATGGTGACCATTATCTCTGCCCACACGCAGACCAGACTCTTTTTGTTCAATTGTCTAGAGAAACGTGTTCAAAAAAAGCTATACAAGCATGGTAGATAAAAACGTTCTACACATCACATATGACAAAGCCCTCTTTTAACCATTATCTAAAGTGCATTAGAAAGGTCTCATGATTGTCTAACAGATGGCCGCACTAACTCAATCAATCTAAAACTCAATTTTCTTCCTGTACTCTTCATATGTGATTTCACCATTGCTAAATTATTTATGATAACACTGTATTATGGTGTGTTTGTGATGGTTAGGGCAAGGTAAACAAACTGGGGGTGTTTTTACCTAAATGGGTTTCCACACTTCCTTCTCACCAATGAGGGTCCTTTTCCTTAAATTATACATTACTCATCCCTAGTTCACTATCACAATCAAATACGGATATCACTCGCTTCGGTGGCCACATGGTCTAAGACGTCACTTAGACTAGACTGCCAATGACAGGGAGATCGGAGCTAGAACCCCAGTTGAGTGTACTGACATTTTTTTCCTAAATGGTTTTCCATCCTTGTTTGATGTAAAGGTGTTTAGCAAGCATTTTATTTGCACCATGTCTTTTGACTTCTTTTTATTTAGTTCCGCGTCTTATTGTTCAGTCTATACGCATATTTACTATTATGCTAATGAACTAGGGATCAGGAAGGTTGAATTTAAAATAAGTAAGGATCCAAACCTTCTTTCTTTTACCAATATTTAATATATTTTATCTAAAACTTAATCGAAATGAAAATATCCAACTTTTTAAAAGAAATATTTTATTTTCCTTATTTGTTTCGACAAAAAAAACTAAGTATTTTTTATTTTCAGGATGACACCTTATTTTCAAAAGACACGATAGCAGAAGGTGGCAATGAGTCCAGAATAGAATGGAGGGATGACAACCAAACCCTTGTTTTAAAGTTCTTGGATGAAGCCGATGATGGAACTTACAAATGCCTGGCGAGAAACAAAGTTGCTGTACTTGAAAAAACTGTGACTCTAACCGTGAAAGGTATGATTAGTGACGTCATCTTCTATTCCTTCTCAATGCCTATGTTAATAGGTTATTGTAGTAGTATACTATTCATATTACTGGGAAAACAAAGTGTTTGTTTGAAAATAAATTTAAATTATTTCAAGGTTGATTCAATGCTGAATAACATTGTTTATGGACAAAGTAGATTAGGTGTTATTTTAACTGTTTGAAACACCTAAAATATTTTTGCCCTCTTCAAGATATCCGTTTAAAAAAATAATCATAAGACATTTCTTTAACATTTGCTTGCCTTGAAAAAAATACTTTAGTGTCATGATTAGCAAGTATGCTCTTGATTCTGTAAGGGAACATAGGTAAAAGTGTAATTTAATTGACTTATTATGCAAGCTGGTAACATTGTTTTAAGGCAGCTCTCAAAGCCAAACTGTAATCTTGTATTCCTTCTCAATACTTAGATTAGTATACTATTGGAGTCTTATAAAATTCATTACACTGACAAAACTAATTTATATTTAAGGGAAAAGGAAAAAAAAAAGAATCAAAAGGTTTTTAATGCTGTAAAAATATGTTGCATTTCCTGTTAGAGGAACTTCACAATGTGCCAATGTATGTAAAGAACCCCCCTCATTCCATTCAGATAAAGTTCTGAGTACACCCCTGGCTGATTTGATATTCTGTGCTACTAACAAAAAAGTGGAGCTAATTTAGCCCCTAAACCCACTCTCCCATAAACCATATTCGTTGCCATCCATAAACAAGATACAATTTTCTTGTTGTAAACGTTTCAAATTGGCCCTACATAACTGATTTGGCAATAAATGTTAGTTTTTTTTCTTCAGGTGGGCGATTAGGAGGAGGAGTTATTGCTGGGATCTCCGTTTTGGTTATTGTATGTCTAGGAGCGGTTATCTACATGAGCTGGAAAATTCACGAAGAAAGGGTTGGTTAACTTTGTTTGATGAACTTCATAGCAGAAGTGTAACATGTTTTTAAAATTGAAAAAAATGACACCATGACACAGGATTCGAACCCAACACCTTTTGGCTTAGTACACCAAATTACTAACTACTTAGCTATTCAAGAACCATCCCATGCCCGGGGTCAATCTCCAGTCATATTTTAAGGCAGTTCGAGTGATGTATGGGCAGAAATAAACAGCTACATGTGAGTGATCAAGTGATCAATATGCTGCCAATAGTACAACAAGAAATGTGTGAATGTACATATCATGATTGATTATATAGCAAAGCTTTTATATTTAATAATGACGGCTATAGCCTTAGTAAAAACCGATACAAACCTTTATTAACCTTATATACATGTTTGTGTGTATAAAAGGTTAATAATACTGTTTCTCACATATTGTTTCCCCTTTTAAATAAAAAAAATGGGTGATTATACTTACGATGGCTATAGTTTGGTTGTTGTTTTTTTACAACTGCAACAAATAATAGATCATACTCGATGTTTGAAGTGAAACATCTACTTCATTGTTAATAATGATGAGACCCTCGAATCCTTCGAATCTTTAAGTATATTCAAGATTCAAGGCACGAGAAAATTTCAGACAAAAATACTTGAAAAAAAGGTGTTTTTTCTCAATTTTTCAAGTGAAATTTGTTTTAAAGCTCTAATAAAGATTATTGGTGGTTCAATTTAATTTATAATTATAGGATGAACTAAACAACCATAACCTAGACCATGTCTGAACATTATAATCAGGGAGGTTCAACTCCCTGATTATAATGTTTAAACATTCAGGTAAGTGTTAAATTACTGGTATAGGGTATGGTTGTTTAGTTCATCCTATAATTATAAATTAAATTGAACCACCAATAATCTTTATTAAAGCTTTAAAACAAATTTCAATTGAAAAAATAAAAAAAATATTTCTTCAAGTACTTTTTTCTGAAATCTGAAATTTTCATGTACCTTGAATTTTGAATATCCTTAAAGATTCGAAGTATTTGAGGGTCTAATCATTAGTAACAATGAAGTAGATGTTTCGCCTCAAACATCGATTATGATCTATTAATTGTTGCAGTTGTAAAAAAATGAAAAAACTAAACTATTGTAATCGTAAATACAATAAAAAAAATTGTATTTAAAAGGGGGGAAAATATGTAAGAAGCAGTGACTATCACTAGAGTGAAACATTGTACTTGTTCTGATGGGTTGGCGATTGTGTAAAATGTAAATCAATATGCAGTTATTATACGCAATGTAAAATATTTATGTATTTTGTATAGACGTAAAACAGGCCATCTCATATTTTGTCATACGTTTATATTATGTTTAAATCCCATTCATCTATCAATTACCATGCCATTTATGTTGGACAAAATGATTTTCAAACTTAATTAATATACATTTGAATATTTATCTATATTTCAATATAATTTGGGACAAATTTTAAATTATGTATTTAAAAAAACTAATTGCAGTTTTTTTAGCTGCAAACATCTTTTAACTCCAATCAAAAACAATTCAGACTTAAATATTGATATTTTCAGCATGCTGTCAAGAATTTGATGTTAACATAAATGTTTTCCTTTTGCTATGCAACCTTAATCTTAACACGGGCTTTTTTCTCTATCTTACAGAGAATACTCAGAGAGATGGCGGTAGCTGGGTTGATTCATTTCGAGGAAGGAGCCATGGACAATATGAACCCTGAGCTGCCTTTGGACGAACAGGCCGAGTTGCTGCCTTATGACAAAAAGTGGGAGTTCCCCAGGGACAAACTCAAACTTGGTGAGTGATAGATTAAATAGGGTGCTCAAAAACATGGACACAATTTTATCAAATCGTATTTCATAGATATGTAACATTTTTAATTTGTTAAACGAATAGCCTACTTTTAACGAGAAAAGATCAGCAATAATATAAAAGCATAAGCAAGAGCCCTATAAAACATATTAACAAGGAAATAATTTTTGTTAGAATATTATTAACAAAAATGCACGACAACCAGGAATGCACCGGACATCCGAGTTATTTACAACTTGTGTCCCCCAGACAAGAAGCTGGGTGAAGGATCATTTTACTAGGAAGGTATTTAATAAACACCTGAGTTGTTTAAACTTGTTTTCCTTAGGTAATCAGCTAGGTGAGTGACCATTTGACCGGGAATGTATTTAATACACACCTGAGTTATTTACAGTTTGTTTCCCCCAGGTAAGCAGCTAGGTGCAGGAGCATTTGGAGTGGTCATGAAGGCTGAGGCGTGGGGGATTATCGAAGGCGAGACGGTCAGAGCTGTGGCTGTAAAGATGGTGAAGAAGAATGCAGATTACACTTACCTCAAGGCACTTGCATCCGAACTCAAGATCATGGTGCATCTTGGGAAACATCTCAATGTTGTGAACCTCTTAGGAGCATGTACCAAGAACCTCGCTAAAAGTAATATTGTAGCTTAACTTTTATTCCACCACACTCTCTAAGGGCTCTTTTCCACGAGTATATTTAGCAGCGCTGCTAACGCCCGCCTACAGCATAGCTGCTGTCGTGCTGCTAATATTAAACCCAAGTTTTCTTCTAAGATTTCAGTAATAAAATCATATTTTTGACCATTTTGGACCCCCTTCCCTTTCTCTGTCCTTCTAACAGGAATTAATATTTTTTTATGCAATATATAAAATTCTGGTAGTTATTAACAAGACTTATAAGTTAATGGTATGAAATAATTCACAATAATTTGCAATAAACATTGTTGTATATTAAATCTAAATTTAATGTATTAGACTGATAAAATTTAGAAATTTATAAAATAATATATATTTTTAATTTACTCGCGATTCACACTCCACCATTTTTCCTGTCTTTCTCTGTATTACATAAGCATTGTTTGGACCTCCCTTCACTTCTAAGGTGTTTACACATGAATATGGAATAAACTGTCTGCTCAATTATTCCAATGATCTTGTTTTTTATTGCTTATTGCTGTGTTCACATGAGTTCAAATCCCAAACGGCTGGTAGTATCTCTATCTCACTAATAAACATTTGCATATCTAAGCTCTCGAAGGATTGTTGGGGATTGTTTCATAGTAATAAATAATACTCTAATTGTTAGCCTAGCATAACAACATGTGGTTTAGTTTTGAAAGACTCGCGTGTATTTCTGCCGCCCTTTTAAACACGACTATTTAATTTAATGTATCTACACTGGCAGCGCTGCTAGGAAACGTCGCGGCTAGTCATGAGGACGGGCGATCGTGCGTGGCAGCAGGGCTGCTAGCTCAACAGCACGCGCTCGTGGAAACACAACCATTTAAAACAAGGTTTCATCAAGCAGCGCTGCTAAATACGCTCGTGGAAATGAGCTCTAATACACCCACCAAAGAGATTTCTGGTTTCCCAATGTAGACTAAGGGCCAGTTTCATAGTTGAATTTAGTACGCCTCAAGTACGGCGCTACACTAAGTTCATGACGACACCTACCTAAACCAGAATGGAATGGGCCGTTCTCGCATAGGAAACTGGCCCATTTCATTCTGGTTTAGGTAGGTGTCGTCTTGTACTTAGTGTAGCGCCGCACTTGAGGCGTACTAAATTTGACTATGAAACTGGCCCTAACATTTGTGAATAGAGGGTTTCAAGTGGTCAGCACAAACATTAAGTTAATTTCCCTGTAAGCAAATAAATATTTAATAGTGGGAAATGAATTGGTTTTTAGTAATATACTACTAATATATATGTTGGAGCAGAGGAGCTTCTAGTGATTGTGGAGTTCTGCCGATATGGAAACTTGCAAAACTACTTGATCAGGCATCGCGATCATTTCATTGACCAAATAGACAAGAAAACTGGACAGATAGACTCGTCAATAGGCAGTGATATCCTGGCCAGAACTGCATCACTCAGTGCTAAAACAAAGTAAGAAGATTATACAAATCATGTATATTTAAATACAATAGAAGGCCGGCCATCCGAATTAGTTCGTGACAATGGCGGTTTGGATAATATAACATGTGTATGATTGAATTAAGAGGTAAAAAAACATTCTTATTCACGAAAAACCACTATTGTGTAATGTTTTAACGCATCAGTGGCATCATCCTCAGGTCTGATGAGAAAGAAAGAACACACCGAATAAAATTTATGGTTCTTTCTCATCAGACCTGAGGATGATGCCGTTTATGCATTGAAACATGTAGTCAAAATAACTGTGCAGCTCTTGCAGCCAGAAATCAAGGAACAGAGAACTACATCTAAGAAATAAATTCAATTTTTACTTTTCAAATTTAATAACTTTTTCTGTCAATTCTCAAGAGTAATATATTAATATTCAATATATGCATGGTCATATTATCCTTTGATCTTATCAACTTAGTTTTAAGTGTAGTTATGACTCAAATGTCTTTTTTTTTAATGTATCATAACTTGTAATTAATATTACCAATATTTTACAAATATCATTTAAATATTGTGCATATATAATATTTATATTACATATTTATGTTTCTTTCACGTCATTCTAGTACAACTGGTTCAACTTAAATTCACTTAAAATTAAATTTTATTTTTCTAAATATTCTTAAACGTTCCTTACTAAGCAAGTAAAATGTTTTTCATAAAACTTATATGTTAAAATACTTCAATATTATAGTTAAATTAGGTCTTTACAAATAAGAATCACCATTAGCGTTGAGAGAGGATGGGAAAACCACAACAATAAATCTGTCAAAAACCACCCTCAGTTCACTGAGTCAAGATTCAAACCTTTGCCTCCTGGTCAACAACTATCGAGAGCTATCTGCTAATCACGCACTCGATTACCACTTTGGACATGCAGTCGCTCGCTCGTCAATCTGGCTGAACCTTAAGGCGTCACACTCGCAATAGACTGGATGATGGGAGGATTGGGTTCGAATTCTTGTTGGGTATAAGGAGGGTGCTGTTTCCCCGGTTGCCCATTTTCCTTCCATGAAAATGTGGATAGACTTTCTCTCAAATTCTACCTTCTCAATTCTTATCCCATTTACTCTCCAAAGGTTGGGTAATATGAAAGCATAATCTTGAGTTGACCTTGGGGGATGGTAACTTACCTGATTGTCAGTACAGTAGTCCCATGGCCTCTTTGGTGCTGACTGACAGCTAACAGCTAAAAGCTTTGAAAAGTTACCAGACCAAATTGTGTATCCCTACGCCGAACCATATTCTCTGCAAAAACATGTGTTGTTTAGCAGATGTCGCTTCTGAAGGTCAAAATTCAGGTATATACCTAAATGTTAACTGTCAGAAGTCAGCTGTGAGCTGTCAGTTAGCACCAAAGAAGTCATGGGGCTACTGTAGGCTCAAGTATGCATCTCTGTTCTTATCTAATAACAGTGGAGAAATCAACTCTGGTGAGGAATACAGAACATCGCCCGGTTACTTGGCTCCCTGCAGTCCCGGTCTTACACCCAACAGTCCTGGAATAGACTCTGACATGACGTTCACATCCATGACTCCAACAGGTATGAACCCTCTGCTGCCAACCCGAGAAACCATTAAAATTGTAATGGTAGTTTAAGATGGGATGGAAGGGAACGTGATTTGAAATTCATGTTTTAGCAGTTTTTATGACCAAATTAATAAAATATTGCTTAAGTAAAAACATGGAGTTTAGTTTGATTTTCAACATGGATTACTCTCATTAGGTCTTGACTGTTTGTAATCAGCATCACAAAGTTTGACTAGGATTTTTTCCCTCCAATTTAAAGTGTCTGGTAAGATGCCATTATGACCATGACCAAGATTCAATAATGGTTGAGATAACTATGTGCATACAATTAAATCAAAATTAGGTCCATCCATTGAAACAAATTTTATTTATTTTGGACAAAAACAATATTTTGTTATAGAAAATATAAAAATGCGGTCCTTAACTTGAGCCGTCTTCCACCTCGTCTTAATAGTTTTGGGTTTCAAGCTCTAAGAATAGCTATACACTTCTTCAAAATATATTTGATCATTTTTCTAGTAATCCAACAATTTGAAGTGTTGACTGTAAAAGTTATAGACCTTTAGTCAATTGTTTATTTATAATGTTACAGCCCTAGTCTTAAGTTAGATCATAATGCATATGAGGCTATAATAGGTCTAGCAAGCTGGCAGTGGAAAACATATGGCTTGAATAAGACACTGATCCCAGCCACAAGCTGGAAACAATATGGATATAAAAAATAAAACTACGCAATTCTAATAACCTATTTACCTCTTCAATGGGTGAATGCCTTAAGGAATCACCCTCGCAATGAACTGGATTGTCGATGAGGAAGAGATAGGGGTTCGAATCCCTGTCAGGTGTACTGAGTTTTTATTTGTCTAAATGGTTTTACACTCTTCCTTTATGTAAATGTGGCTACACTGCCTCTAAATTCAACCTTCCTCATCCCTAAACCATTAGCGTAATTAGTTCAAATAATAATAACCCAAATGGGTGGTAAGATGTGTGCTGCTTGGAAAAATATTAACCTCTTTTGTTTGTACACGATTATATATATATATATATATATATA
>CABFVX010000150.1:48725-72708 GCA_902151425.1 Timema shepardi | reverse complement strand
TATATATATATATATATATATAAAAGCGTTTGTTTTTAGTTGAAGATAACATAATACTTAGCAATAATAGCTCTCAACCGGAGTGGAGGTCAAATGTTCATGGGGACTATAAGTTGAGTCATGTACGTCCCATCTGCACCAGGGACTTACTGTGTTGGGCTTTCCAGGTTGCTAGGGGCATGGAATACCTTGCAGGCAGAAAGGTAAACATATTATCTCTTAAGAAATCTACAGTCTAATTTTCATAGGAAGTTTCTTTTAGAAAACATTAATAACATTATGCTTTATCATTATT
Source organism: Timema shepardi (assembly GCA_902151425.1). NCBI lineage: Eukaryota > Metazoa > Arthropoda > Insecta > Phasmatodea > Timematidae > Timema > Timema shepardi. The sequence continues at coordinate 72,413 of CABFVX010000150.1, read as the reverse complement.
ATTATATATTATTATAATAATAATGTTATAACTAATGATAATACCTGTCAAAAGTGACAGCCTTGCATATCGCATTACATGACCATGAATACTTTAAAGTAGATTTGGTATCTTTTCTAGATGTTAAATAAGGCTCTTTCTATGAATATTGAACTGTATATGAGCTAAGCTTTAGTCATTTTACTTTTACTATTTATTTATGCTTTATCAACCACAAAACAATTGATCACTTTTTTTTTTTGCTCAAACAGGTATGAGTTTAGCATGACAAAGAGTATTTTTTCATTTGTAGATCCACACAATGGTTATTATTATTTATTTTTCCATCTAACCCTCTCCCCCCGTCTGTCCATCTCTTTACCTGTTTCAGTTATACTCATATATATAATTACTCTAATGAGGTAGGTTATGAGGAGGGAAGCATTTAAGAGGTAATCTACCCACATTTGAGTTAAAGAAGATTGATAAACCATTTAGGGAAACACATTATTACCCAAATGAGATTCAAACCCCTATCTCCCCGTATTCACCAGGTCAGTCTAACATGAGGGTGATGCCTTAGACCATATGGCCACTGAAGCTAGTACCTTAGTTATTAAGGAATTAATACAAGGGGTATGAATGAAGATATATTAGGCCAGATATACTCGTACTAGCTTGGAAAGGGTATAGGAAAACAACAGTGATAAATAATTTTAGAACTCCCCCTGAATGTGCCACCCTGCCGAAAATCAAACCTTCATTTTATTTTCACCATTAATTCAGTTTAGACCTGCTTTAGTGCCTGAATGATTGCAACAGGTCTATCTCGGGGAAAGTTTTCAGTGGCCTGCGTATTAAACCTCATCATCCTTAAAAGTCGATCTTTTGAGTTTTTAAACTCGCAAATATATCAAGTAGATACTGTCAAATAGTATTTGAGTTTGAACAAAATAACCTTTATTGCTCTTAGTCAGTAATGTTTTTTTAAGATATTTAAATAGTTTAATAAGAAAATGTACATATTATACACTATATATTTTTTCTATAAACTTAGAGACATAAGTATTCGAGGAAATATTTAATTAATTAATTAATTAATTAATATTTAGCACCGCGTCTTACTACCCGTTCGGGTTATACGCTTTAATTACTAATTACGCTAATGGATTAGGAATTGGGAAGGTTGAATTAGAGGAAATGGGCCCGCATTTGCGTGGGGGGAGAGTGGAAAACCATTTAGGAAAAACCACCCCAGTTCACCCGACCGACATTCGAACCTCAATCTCCCCGTCCTCGGTAGTCGAGCTCAACACGACAAGCGCGTTAGCCAACTACGCCACCGAGGCGGGTGAAATATTGAACTTAATAATAAATATAAGATGTATAGACAAAAGTAAAGAAGCAAAAGTAGAGTGGAAAAGTTATGGGCTCATGGGACTTTTGATAGGTTTTAAGTCGCTCAGGGCTCAAAAAAGATTGCCGGCCCCGAGCCTAAGGAATTACTTTTATGTTAGACTGGCTTTTGAAGACTGGGAATCAATGTTCAAATATCAGTCAGGTCTAATAAAGGTGATTTTTCCTAAATGGTTTCCCATTCTCCTTCCATATAAATGCGGGTAGATTACCTCTAAAATGCTTCCTTCCTCACCCTACTAGAGTAGTCATCATGTGTGTGTACAACCCAAACAGATAGTAAAAAATTAATCTAGTGCAAACTTGACGCCTTAGATCAAGTGCTCACCCATTCGCGTACAAAAGAAGTGTTCAGGGATATAAAGATTCACTACCAAGTTTCTAATATTATATTTTATTTATTATTAGCCTTATAAAACTTTATGTTTTTAATATTTCAGTAATGTGGATTGTTTATTCCAATATATTACAGGTGTTGCATGGAGATTTAGCAGCACGCAATATACTTTTAGCTGATGACAACATTGTGAAAATTTGTGATTTTGGCCTCGCCAAAAGTATGTACAAGTCAGACAACTACAAGAAAAAGGGAGATGTAAGTGTGCCATTATTTATATAATCGTTGTTACATCATTCCTTACAGAATTACATAAACAATAAAGCTAGCAATATTATTACAATATTTATTATTATTATTATTACTAGCACCGCGTCTTACTACCCGTTCGGATTATACGCACTTACGCTAATGTGTAATGGTAGGGTGAGTGTGAGATGAAATGAAGGACCTTACAGTTTAACGTGGAATCCGAACCACGGTGGAGGCCTGGCATTCCCCACATTCACAAGATGTCTTGTCAGAGGTGAAGAAAGGGTTGGGCAATCAGATAAATCTATGCCGGGACCGAGGATTGAACCCCGGCCACCAGCATAGCTCTTATTTACTAAAGTAACATAATGAATAATGATTATGTCTTCTAATATTTGTTTGGTACAATCACTGCCAAAAGTGATCTTTCTCCGACTACCTCAGGATCACAAGGGAATCTGTGATAAAGCACATTCAGAGAGCTTATAATAAGAAATATAGCAGACAAGTTAAGCGTAACCCTCTTTGGTGGTTGAATAGGTAGTCTTGAAGGAGTCACTCTATTAATAGACTGCAATGCCATTAACGGGGATATCGGGGTTAGAATCCTGGTCAGGTGTACTACAGGTGTGTTTTACTGAATTGTTTTCTACTCTCCTACCATGCAAATAAAGATACATAGCTTATAAATTCAAACTTCATCATTCCTACTATACTATTCATAAACACGCGTGTAACCTGAACAAGTAGTTGGACATGGTGAAAAAAAAGGTATGGGGCACCACATAAACATTTTCGCTCCTTTATATAAGAATAAAGACATTTATTTAAAATTCAAAAGATATGTTAAGTGAAATAATATACATTGCTGCATAAACATCTTGTAATAAAGAGTAACATATTCTAACAAAGAGCATAAATGAAGTAATATACACTGTTATAGAAACATTAAGAAAAGAGGTACATCTGATTCGAGCAAATGACTATTTGTATCATAAAAATACATTTCTAATAAAACCAATTATTTTAATATCTCTACAACTTGGGAATGACATTATTTCTTATCTCAAAGGATTACAGACATATGATCAAAATTGGAGATATTCACATATGTAAAGTACCTTTTATGTCATTAATGGAAAAATCAGATGCGCCATTTAGTTTGTAATAGCAAACAGTGCCTAGATAAGAATATTAATAGAAACCGTAAGTCGATTTAAAAAAATAATCTTTCCATTCTTAAGTAAACTACCCTTAATTTTAGGATCAAATTTCTAATTCTAAAAATCCCTCAGGAGAACTCTATTCAAACCATAGATAAAGTATAATAATTGCTAAAATGGTTTCGGCTCTAGTCCGAGATACAGACAGGTGGACAAACAGACATAGGAAAAACAACTTTTTGATTTTAGGGGGTATTGAAACATCAAAATCCATAAAATTCTTGAAATAGATTGTTTTGACAATAACAATATTCCTCTTCTCAAGGAGTACGAGAGAAAGTACAAGGAAATTAAGATGGTTCAGTAAAATGTGTACGGTTAAGGCGCTAATGACACTGTCTACATGTTTAGTAGGGGTGTGTGAAGCTTCAAAAACTTTGGCTTTGCTTCAAAATTATTGTTTGCGTCGACATGGATTCTATAGTAAAATTCTGAATTTGACCATTACATAGCTTCACAAAAAATATTTAAATTTAAAACATATAATTATGTTTATTTTTTAAATTTTCTGCTGCAATTTCCATAAAAAAAAATAGATTTAGTGTAAAAAAAACTGAAATAAAATGTATTTTACATTTTGTGATCAACGTCATTTATAATTTCAAGACAAAATATATTAATTATGTTTGGAATATAGCATTTTGTAAGATATATTTAATACTTAAATTTACATAGTTATGCAACGCATCACATTTTAATACAACACTAAACATATATTTTGAAATACTTGAAATTCAATTCGGCTTCAGGAACATTTCATACAAAATAATCTGGACAATCCTATATAACTTGTATATTATTTTTAGCACTGTGTTTTACTACCCATCCAAACAAACGCTTTTCTACTAATCATGCTAATGTATCATGGATGAGGAATACTGTATTTAGAGGAAATGTACCCACATTTTTGTGTAAGGTAGAAAATAAAAATAAAATATACTATATAAAATTAACATTATCTAAGTGTAATATATTGTAAAATTTTTTAAGTTTTTATTTTGAATTCAGAGTTAGTATATTTTTTTCCATCTCAACAACTCCACCCAAAATTGTTTCCGATTCCACAGTTCTGCTTTCAATCCACCCTACCATTATTCGAACCCCAATCTCCCCTAAATCGGCAGTCTAGTCTATAGCAAGAGTAAGTCATTCGCTCACTGAAGCCGGTGAATGAGTTAATTAAATCCACAGAGAATGAGTTAATAAATGAGTACATTACTCTTTTCAGGGTCCACTGCCCTTGAAGTGGATGGCAGTCGAGTCCATCAGAGACCGTATTTTCTCCACACAGTCGGATGTTTGGTCGTTTGGAATAGTCCTCTGGGAGTTCTTCTCACTGGCCAGGACACCGTATCCAGGTTAGATAATAAATATCGATCGATTTGATAACATAACTGGCGATGATCGTTTGGCTTAACAACTGATCAACCAAACTAAGGGGCGATTTCTAGATCAATTTCATGGTAACTATGCAGACCTATTACACCCGCAAACAAAATTTTTATATTTTTAATGTTTTTGTAAGAGAAAGGCCTTTACAATCACCAATATGTAAAGACACGGCCCTTACATCGCTGTGGGACTACAGTGTGATGGGTTCAGTCAGGATAGGTTGGATGACTGACCAACTATTAATACTACTTTTGGTTTTATTAAAATAAAGTGAAACAATACAAAAGTCGTCATCATGATGAGGGTTAGGGCTCACCTGTAAGCACATGACAAACAAATTATTTTCTGCTAACTATGGAAGATTCCTTCGATGATGGCATAGAGCACCAATCAACGGACTTCTAACCACAGCATGAGATAATGCGATAGCTAAGACAGTGATTCCCATAGCTCAAACCCTGCTGTCAATTTAAACTAGCTAAGACAGCAATTCCCACAGCTCTATCACTGTTGTCAATTAAACTAGCTAAGACAGCAATTCCCACAGCTCTATCACTGCTGTCACTTAAACTAGCTAAGACAGCATTCCCACAGCTCTATCATTGTGGTCAATTAAACTAGCTAAGACAGCAGTTCCCACAGATCTATCACTGCTGTCAATTAAACTAGCTAAGACAGCAGTTCCCACAGCTAAAACACTGCTGTCAATTAAACTAGCTAAGACAGCAGTTCCAACAGCTCAAACACTGCTGTCAATTAAACTAGCTAAGACAGCAATTCCCACAGCTCAAACACTGCTGTCAATTAAACTAGCTAAGACAGCAATTCCCACAGCTCAAACACTGCTGTCACTTAAACTAGCTAATACAGCAATTCCCACAGCTCTATCACTGCTGTCACTTAAACTAGCTAAGACAGCATTCCCACAGCTCTATCATTGTTGTCAATTAAACTAGCTAAGACAGCAATTCCCACAGCTCTATCACTGTTGTCAATTAAACTAGCTAAGACAGCAATTCCCACATCTCTATCATTGTTGTCAATTAAACTAGCTAAGGCAGCTATTCCCACATCTTTATCATTGTTGTCAATTAAACTAGCTAAGACAGCAATTCCCACATCTCTATCATTGTTGTCAATTAAACTAGCTAAGACAGCAATTTCAATTCCCACAGCTCTATCATTGTTGTCAATTAAACTAGCTAAGACAGCAATTCCCACAGCTCTATCATTGTTGTCAATTAAACTAACCAGCTACAGGCTTACGTGCCGGTTTGGTCGGAAATGGATCTTGTTTCAGATACATACATGATATTTCACTCGCAAGCAAATGGTGACGGGAAGCCCTTATAATAGATACAAGTCAAGTTTAGAATAATACAACTAAGTCTAGAGCATCAATTTTTTTGTTTCTTAATATATTTAGTATTAGCAGGGGTGACCAGCCCATGGCCCACCCAGACATTTTGAATGGCCCACCAGATGTCTCTAATGTATTTCCGATAATGTTTCATGGAGTCAATAGTTTCATGAAAATAAATTTTGTTCAACTATGACAAACATACTTCTTTGATGTAGTCCTACATAAAAAATAAGACTAGCATTAAATAGTTGTTTTGTTAAAAATAAGTTCAAAAATAACATTAGTATTGAATAGATATGTAAAGTTAACTTTTTGTTTTTTAAAAATCCTGGTGACTAAATAGATTTTACTATAATAGTTAAATTTATTTTCTTCCATTGTAATTTATTATTTTAGAAAATCTTGTAAAGAAACCTTATATTTTAATTTATAATAATCTTTAATAAAAAAGAGAACTAAATATTATTTTCTTAGCTTGATATCAAATGTGTTATGTAGGAATATATTTGGCAAAGTGGGGGAGAAGGGGAAAGGAATTGGTTACAGTGGCCCATCAAATGGTTTATAGCAGTTTACTGACCCTAGCTTAGAAAAATTTGGCCACCCATGACCTTGAGAGTAGGATGAAATTTTGAAAACCCGAATTCAAATAAAAGGACAGAACTGTAGCAATAACTAAAATATGTATTTTTTGTTTGTCAGGAATGGAAGTCAACGAAAAACTATATAACAAACTGGTCGCTGGCTACAGGATGGAATGCACGGAATATGCCACCAAAGAAATGCAAGTATTGCAACACGCATAACCAGACATGAGGTTGACACGGAATGAATGTTTATTTTTAAATCTATAATTTTGTAGTGATTATATAGTGGCTGAGTTGTTGGTTAAATTAATTAAACATTAGATATTTAAATTATTAATTTACATACGTTGGATTTTATTATTTAACTTGATACATGTCACGCGTCTTGAATTGTAGTAGATTTAGGATAAATTCACAATAACAATTTATTTATACATGATGTAAATAAACTACTATTAACTATCACGACTGTTTTTTTATTATAATAATTAGATCCGCGATGACTACCCGAACGGCTAACGCGAGGTGTTTATAAATTATTTACAAAACATGACTCACAAGAGTTCGTCTTGGCATAATCCCGGCGAGACAAGACTAACGAGTCTGACTTCACTCGACTCAACCGACAATTTTTTAAACTATCAGGAAAACACTCCCATTGGTCCTCGTGACCCAACATGGACCGAGAAGCCTAACTTTTCTGTTAGCGGCGGTACCCTGTGTGGTCCAAATCAAGGGAAGGAACCCCCCCCCCCTCTCAATATATTTTAGGGTGATATTGTTTGCACCAGTGACTCTCACAATAAGTACTGTTTTCTTTAATACTGGATATCAGGTTATTAACCTTGCAATACCTCGTTACTGCCCACAAGGTTGCTAACAACACCTCATTTTCTAACATGTTAGTAAAAAATTGTATCAATATATTGTGTACTTATTTACTATACACAGTTTTTCTCTATATGCAATATAAAAAATAAGTAAGTCGACCTAATTTAATGACCGTTCTGTAAATAACAAAAAAACAGACCAACATTTATGCAATGCACACTTTTCACACGGTATAAAAACCTGTAAAATTTACAATCCCTCATTATCGATGTTAAGATTCCTTTCAGCTTGTTAAAATAATCTAAACTATCCAATCATGAGCTTATTATTTATTTCTTACCTCTAAGTCCATTTGGTGGTCAAATTGTCTAAGGTGTCAAACTTGCAAACAGAACTGACAATAACAGCGCAACCAGGTTTGAATGTCAGAGGAGTGTTATATTTGTTCCTAAATGGCTTTCCACTCTACCTCCACTCAAATGTGGGTACACTTATTCTCATACCTAAGACAATAGTGTAATTATTAGATATACATAATAACTGAAAGGTTAGTGAGACTCAGTGACAAAAAATTATTACTGGTTTTGGTTTTTAGCCAATAAACCATCCTAATACATTAACATCAAAATATTGAAACCTTGAATAGTGATACTTATATATATATATATATAAGTATCACTATTCAAGGTTTCAATATTTTGATGTNTTGAAACCTTGAATAGTGATACTTATATATATATATATATATATATATATATATATATATATATATATATAATATATGTATGTTGTTTTAATCTACTGATTTATTAAACTGCCCCTATTCAGCTACAAGGTAATGTTGGAATGTTGGCAAGCTCACCCAACTCAGCGTCCATCTTTCACCGACTTGTCAGAGACGCTAGGAGCCATGTTGGAGGAAAGTGTCAGAAATGTGAGTAGATTTTTGTGAAACTACGAGGAAATCACTCTTCATCTGTCTCATACATTTATCTAAATGTTCAATAGTTGTGATTCAGAACCCAGCTTTACTGAATAGATGCACTATAATTATGCCAATTCACGCTATCATGGAAGAAATAGAGCACAATCAAACGGTTTTTCCACTATTTGTGTGCCATGTTCGCATGTATCATCTCTCACATAAATGTAATCGTATCAAGATGTAACGAGCTACATGTAACTAAGACAAACAAATGGGGTAACACTTAACATCTTCCCTGTTTAACTCTAACTCTCGCGCAGGTGTGCACTGAGTGCCCACCCTCCCTAGGCGACCAGTGGGTGGGCACCATTACATCGCAAGTCCATTACATTGCATGCCCATTACATCGCGTTTTGGGAACAAATACTATTGCAGGTCCATCACGTCGCATTTCCCCCACCTCTCTACACACAGCTAACCCTACTCTGACGTACAACCAATAGGAATGAAGGGGTGTATAAATACAATTACATCGCAAGGCCATTACATCGCGTATATTTTTAATTTGAAGATTAGATTCTTATTTTATTATTTCATCTTTGATTTTCATTGCACCATAGCAATTGGAATTTACAAATTCAAGTATCCAAGTTTGTTTAAGGACATTCGATTTCTGGCAAGTTAGAAACTCCCCACCTTCCAAACGGAAAATTTAAGGTGGTCGAAATACATGAGCGTGGATATGCTAACTTTTGCCCTGTCTGAAACAAATGAATACTTTTTAAATCTAGCTAACTATATAACTTCAAGATGAGAGCCGAGTACACTATCCTTGTAATCAACTTTGCAAACATGGGGAATTAGGCACAATCCTTTCAACCAAGCCTACCTTCATAGTGAGAGTAAAGCCTCGTATTTTATGTAACAAGTTGGATCCAGCACGTTGGAAGAAAAGACACGTGAAAAATTAAGCTGTGTTTATTCTACCCAACTTGTTGGACCAACATCCTGGTTCCTCCACCTTTTTTAATCAATATACACATCCCTAGACACGGATAACGACGTATTATTTACCGTTTCTTCATTTACTGTGTTGACAGGAAGTGTATTCATGCAGAAGAACCAAAAATTAAGAAACGGTAGGGCATTCGAAGTTTTTTTTTTGCTAACCGTCGAATTGAAGGTGTGTACATGGTAATAATGAGTTACCTACATTTTTAAAATGGAGATGATAGCTTTGTATCACATGTAACATCACAAAGAACAGAATACTTTTGATATAACTCAATTAAGAATCTAGTAGCCGAAGCTATTATTATTTATTCTTTTAAGTGAGTAATTCCCCATCGAGATATTATACTCTGAAAATTGAAAAAGGACACCGGAACACGGATCCCGGGTTCGATTCTCGTGTCCAGGTGTAATTTATCCATTTTCATAATTTGAATCTATTAGTTTAACTGTATTAGCCTTGTATCATTCCATGATCACAAAATTATGCAAGCCCCGATTTTAAAAGTTAAACTAATCTGAAACTAAAACACATGCTTCACAAAGGTTAAACACTAATTCAACTCGATAGCGCATGAGCAGAACCTCCCAGCTCGGCCAACATGTTGGGTTGGTCGTTTATTATCTCTAAAAAATGATCCAATACAACTTGATGGCTCTGACCGACTCTCCCAACACCAACATGTTGGCCAACATCCCCAACAAGTTGGGAGTGCGTATATATTGTAACACAACTTGTTGGGATCGTGTTGGCCAATATGGTTAGCTGTATTTAGAGAGGTGGAGAAATGCGACGTGTTGGACCTGCCATGTATTTGTTCAAAAACGCGAAGTAATGGACATGCGATGTATTTGTGTGTGTGTATATATATATATACGCCCCTTCAATCCTATTGGTTGTACGTCAGAGTAGGGTTGGCTGGGTATAGAGAGGTGGGGGAAATGTGACGTGATGGACCTGCAATGTATTTTTTCCTAAAACGCGATGTAATGGACATGCGATGTAATGGACTTGCGATGTAATGGTATACACCGTTTTCCCGGGCCGTCCTTCCCACTCAGATTTCTCCTCCTTTCCCCCTCTACTCTCTGGGGACATGTCTGCTCGCTTTGCTTGTTATATATTGTGATGTTTCGCCTGTATCGCCACTCATTGTGCCATAGACTTGCAGAAGGTGAGAGAGGCAACAAAACTAATGGTTATTTAAATTCATCAAAATTCCTTTTCGGATAATTATAGGGGGTTATTGTCAAAATTGTTGATTCAAGTTTACAAATTTAAATGTACTATAATGGGGAGGGTTATTTGGGTATCCACGTGGTTAATCTGTGACCACATTTTAATTTTAAATTTATTATTATGGGAGCTTTCTTTTGTTCATTTGTGAACTTGTTTTCCTTTTTTGCCTTTAGGCGTCTGACCTTGGGTCACGCTTTACTGCCGCTCTGGTCATGTTTGTTTGGGTTTTAGTTGGGAAATATATTTAGGGGATTTTAAGATTGATCGCGGGCATATTACCCTTTATATTAGTGAGATACGCACATTTGAGTGTTGGCGTTGTGAATTAAGCGATTGTTTGGGATACTGACCGCCTCAATTTGTATAGTTATTTCTGACTATTTGGGATTATTGATTAGACAGGGCACTTACTTCTAACTTTGTTGTTTTTGCCTTATGCTTTGGGCGAACCTTTTTAAGTTATTTTCTTTATGTAAATGCCTGGAAATTGTCGCCATAAGTGACGAGCAAGTTTGATATTTATATATTTGTCTTTGAATGCTCCAGTCAAAATAAAAACTTATATATATTTGTAGCATAGTGTCCTTGCCGAATATTGATATCTTTGGATTTATATAAAATATATATATAGTTTGATTTTCACTATTCGCCTATAATATACTGCTTTGAATAAGCTACTCTGTTCAATTTATTTATCGTTGGTGAGCTTTATTTAATGTTAAAGTCCTCTTCCGTGCACACGCTGATCATTGTAAGACATTGTTGATTAGTTGTTGCGTGGTATTGAAGTCTTCCACTTTATGCGCGATAGTCAAATTGGTGTTGAATATCATGTTTCCTGACTTTCGGCATTTTGACCAATTCTTGTATTTATGATAAATTACGTTTGGTGACGAGGGTTTAATTTAGAAATTTGGGTTTGTGAAATATTATGTTGGATAATTATTATAATGTGTCTGAGATAAACATTCAAGTCGATTTTACCATTAATGAAATATGGAGTTAAATCATAAATATTCTTTCTGGTACAAACGTTCTGGTCAATTTTATCTTTCATGAAATACCATGTTGGTTATTATAACGTTTCTGAGATAAACATTCTAGTCAAATTTATCTTAATGAAATAAGAAGTCAAATAATTAGGCCTAGTAATGTTTCTGATATTAAAGTTCTCAGCATTTTGACCTTTAAATAAATATCTGGTTGAATTATTGTAATGTTCATAACTTGGTCATTATAGTTGAGTTTATATACAGCAAATATTATATTAATATTGCCATACCTAATTAGGATGGTCAAGTCCATTATTGAGACATTATACTATGTACTAAGTCTCTGACTCTAATATTTTTTGCTGAATCGCTTATCTAATGATGCGATATGATACATATTTATTGATCACTATAACCTATGTTATTATATCTGTATATTGTCATTGTACATCCACTATATTTGTGTCAAATAAAATACACTGATAATTCTCTTGTAACTCTCCGACTATTATTACTGGAATAAATGGTGATTACAAAGAAACCATTATTTCATATATGACACGAAATACACACATTTTTATTTTGTTACTATCAATAACATAATGAACCAGAACAAAATCCACACAAAAGGCCTCCAAAAAAATCAAATGGAATTATTTCAAAATGGATGTCCAATCATATATAGGCTATATCTGTCATTATACTTATGTTTTGCTTCTAGTAACAACAATGTAATAAAGATGGACTTTCACTTACATACGTCTTTCATCACATCATTGGTGGGTTCTTGTCAATGAATGACTCTAATTGCTCCCAGAAGCATGACACCATTTCTAAATCTCCCGAAAATGGGTCTAGTCTTGTGAGTTTTGTTGGGACGTCTCACTGTGTTCATAGCCATTATTGGAGCAAGCGCGGTTATAGTGAGTTGTGTAATTGAAATGTCAACCATGGATGCAGCTGGTTTATGTTCTATATCTCAAATAGCCCTCTGAATTGCATGTTTAGGAGCATCTATATAAGATTCACACTGTTTCAAATCTGCCTCATATTCTTTGTTCTTAAGTCGTGAATAATGTCATCTTCAAGCTATTTAGACGTTCCAGGGTATCCCAAAAGCGACCGCGTCAGTAGAGTTCATAAAGTTATTTATTGTATATTCATAAAACGTTAAGTGTAAGAGCGCTCTTTGGTAAGTTTACGTTTTAAGTTAGCTAGTTCCAAAGTAGTATCTCTGTCATTCATATTGTTGGTCTAGCTGTATATCTAGGGTACCATATCATAAATATGCTGATAAATGGCACTTTTACACTGTGAATATGTTCTAGGGTTATGGTCTTCAAATAAAACTATCTAATAACCAAACGTGCATTAACTACGTACTTATTACAATCAAAGTATTTCACCTTTCATTTACTTATTTTAGTAGAATCATTGCGTATATAATATGATAAAAATAGTTTAAGCAGTAAACAGTTACCTTGGTGATGGCATACTACTTTGGTGATAGTCTATGATGTAACACGTATTTAGTGCATCTTGATCTGTTGAAGAACCAAACCAATACTGGAGTCTTTCTGTATCTTCTCACTGCAGTCAGTTTCGTACATTAATTACGTATATAGTTCTTGTATTTCCTGGGTTTTTGCACAAATAATGTGGAGAAAGAAATAAGTACATGTATAAAAGTTAGTCTATCTTAATTACATTGTTGTCACTAAAAACACAACATAAATATCACGATATAGATATCATAAATTTGATTCTCAGCTTCAAGGCCTAGTCAGAATCCTCTAGGGGATAGAATTACTTCCTGTAGTCCAAGGTTTTATTCTTCTTCACCCCATGGGTTATCTGTCTGTTCTGCATTCAAAAAAGTTCTAGCCATCTCTTACTGGGTTTACTTATTGACCATCTGGCTTTTGGTTTGTATTCTAAAACTTGTTTTGATAGTCTGGTTTCTTGCATCCGTTATAAATGGCTGATACAAATCTGTTGATATTCTCTCTCCAGTATTAATAGTGCAGATCATTTTTTCATTTAGCACCGCACCTTACTACCCCGTTCGGGTTATATGCTTAAGTACTAATTACACTAATGGGCCAAGAATTGGGAAGATTGAATAAATAGGAAGTGAACCCACATTTGCGTGGGAGGAGAGTGGAAAATCATTTAGCAAAAATCACCCTCAGTTAACTTGAGGGAGATTAAAAATTCGATCTTCCCGTCCTCAGCAACCTAGTTCAACACGAAGTTAGCGCGCTAGCTAACTACGCCATCGAGGCGGGTCAGATATTATTAAGATGTTCTCTTACATCTTTATTTATGATTTTTATCCAACCTCGTACAACCTTTTGCTCTTTTTTTAAGCACCTATTAGGCTTATAAACCTATGTATTAATTATACAAATGGGTTAAGGCTGAGGAAGGTTGAATTTAGTGGAAGTGTACCTGCATTTGCATGGAGAAAAGTGATAAACTATTTAGTTAAAACCACTATCAGTACAGTATGGTCATCGACAATCGAGTTTATTGCGAGAGTAGCGCCTTAGACCATGCGGCCAATGAAGTGGGTATCCTTTTACTTGTCTCAAGAATTTTATCTCAGATGCCTGTACCTGACTTATATCTCTTATTGTCAATTGAGTGTCTACTTTACTAGCAATACCATTATTATTTATACTGTTTAGCACTACATAGAGCTGAACGACCACTACACGGACATGAACATGATCCAGTTGGAAGGACACAGTGACTACCTCAGTATGATGAGCGCTCCCACATATGGTAACTTAGTGTCGCCTTCATACGAGGGACATGAACAGCACTATACCATCAAGTATGTACACTTGGAATATATATAATGTTTAGTTTAAAGCCATTCCAATAGGTACACAAACTAATCATCAGGCTTATTTAGATTTGTTTGCCAGTAGTGGTTTGAATCTCGGCTGGGCATAGTGAGATTTTAGTTTCCTAAATTACGTTCTACTAGATCCCTTCCTAACTTTGTGGTTATATTTCCTTTCAATTCTATCTTTCTTCCTCCTACCCTGATAGTGTGATTATTTGGCGTTGCCTAAATGAGGGATGGGTAGTAAGACTATGTAGGCAAAACAACAAACATTTATCAAATTAAGTAAAGTAGAATGAATCAGATAGCCATTATGCATTTTAGTTGAGGATAACACCATCAAGATATCATATTCTGAAAATTGAAAAATAACACGTGACCACGGGAATCGAACCCGGGCATGCTAAGCCGAAGGTCCCGGGTTTGATTCCCGTCTCCAGGTGTCATTTTTCAATTTTCAAAATAAGTAAAGTATCCCCATGGCTTCTTTGGTGCTGACTGACAGCTCACAGCTGACAGCTTTGAAAAGTTACCAGACCAAATTATGTATCCCTACGCCGAACCAAATGATCTGCAAAAACATATGTTTAGCAGCTGTCATTTCTGACAGTCAACATTTTGGTATATACCTAAATGTTGACTGTCAGAAGTCAGCTGTCAGTCAGCACCAAAGAAGCCATGGGGCTACTGTAGATGAAATTTTGTATTCAAGGGCAGTAATTAAATGTACAATCCGGTTTTCATAGTAAGGGCCTTATTTGACAGCTATAAAAATTATTAGATTTACTTTAACAGATTCATTCATCAAGCCATGTTCTCGCTAGCTGTTAATTTTGATAAATATTATAAATTTATAAAAAATTCACCCTGGAGGTATTATATAATTTTATCAATGTTTGCCACAAAAAAAGTTTGTATTTGCTATAAGGCCCATCCTATGAAAATTGTGTGTGTATGCGCGCTTCAAATTAAGTGTGTGTAATATGATCTGCGGTATGTTTAGTACTTCAAAAGCCAACACCACGGCTCAAGAAGCAGGAGGTGGCTCTGGCTACCTTTGCATGAAGACCCCGAACTCCCCTGGAAGTGATAATGTTAGTTTTAATACGAGAACAGGCTATGTCAGCGGGAATATGTTCCAGTTTGACACGCCAACTGATCGGAAGATGATGCGGAATGTGGAGGTGCAAGGTATTTATGTTGTTCATGTCTAAGAGATAAATTTGATTGGATGAGTTGTAGCTTTTTTTATTTGATTTAAATACCAAACAAACTATTCACTATTTACTAAAATAACTAAACATTGTATTATCTCCTACTTTTTATCTATGCCAATTCTAAGATTAATCTTTCAAAGTAAAAGTTAATGGGCCTAATATAAAACAATGAAATGTTATATAGTCTATTAAAGAAGTCACACTAATTAAATCAAAGAGTATTCAACAAATTTTTTTTTTAAGTGAAATATTCCAAATATTTTATTTCAAGTCACTGTGTTTGACATTTCATAGATGTGCATATAAAAATGTTTATTTTACATTTTAAAAATAGTTCACCTCACTTTAAAGTTTAAAATATAAAGACACATTTAGCTTGGTGGTATTCCAACACAAAGACCAGAGGTGTGGGGTAGAGTTTATTTTATTCTTACTAATTAATGAAGAAGTATGTTCTAATATTTTAATTAGGACCCAACTAGGTTGTGTTCATAAATTCAAAGAATAATGGGCTTGGGACCACGAACTAATACTTCAATAAGCTATAGTATCAGTAAGAAATAACAATAACAATTTTCTCTCTCCTTCATTTATTTATACTTTATTTGTTTATTTAATTTAATAGTTCTATAAATGTAAAATGATGTGAAGTGTTATGTCTGTTCGATATCTACATTTTTTATTTATTTTTCTATATATACATTACAAATTTAAAAATTAAATTTTAATTTTTAGTTTTTATATTAATAATAATGGCGCATCTGAGCTACATCACTCTGTATCCCAGTTTGCGGAAACCGCCAGTACTAATGTACCATTGCCCAGGGGACGCCCGAATGTACTAATCGTAAATTATTTCCGTGGAAGCTCTTTCCATGTCCCGATGAGATGAGGTGATGACGTTAGTGAATATGGCAGGGTGGAACCAATTAAGATCTTAACCTAACTTAGGCCTAATTAACCAACCCCTGGTGACCATGGGAATTATTCCCCTTTCAATATATGTCCCCCGGTACCAGCTGAGAATCAAACCTGGGACCTCTAGGTTACCAGCCAGGTGCTCTGACCACTATACCACAAGGCCGGTTAATTATTTTATTAATAGTACCTACATATAATTATAATCATGCATTATCATTATATGACTAAGTGTAACTTCACCCAACTAAAGTTTTTATTATTATTATTATTATTAATACTATACCGTAATGAATAATATGGTTACGGTCCAAAATCCCCAAATAATTTTGATAAAAGCTTAAAACTAGAGTTAGATCAAATAATTTACTAATCTCAAATCTGAATCCGAGTCTTGGAAAAAATTATGAACATAAGAGGAAGTATAAATATAATAGAATACATACATTAACAGTATCCCTAAAATTCCCAGCAAAAAAGTAAATAAATAAAATATTTGACGCACTGTCCACCCCGCTTCCCCAAAGTAAATTTCTGGGTGCACCCTGGGTAAACAATTTAATATAAGAAAAAATAACCAAAATCTATTTATTTTACACTACACAAGAGTTGTTAAAACAGAGTCTGGATTAAACAATATAAAGTACAATAAAAAAATCCCCATGCAGTCATAGTTTCTAAAAATGATAATAGTATTCAATCACAATCAATATAAAGCAAGGTTACACAGTTAAGTTTAGCAATGATTTAAATTGTTCAAAAAGATGATAGGTTGACTAAGATTGCATGCAATATTTCACAACCCTGCTTTGGTAGCCGCATTGTCAAAGGCGTCACCCTTGCAATAGACTAAATTGCTGAAGACACGGAGATTCGGGTTCGAATCATGGTAGGTTGTACTCAGGGTGGTTTTTACTAAATGGTTTTCCAATCTTCCTCGATGCAAATGTTGGTACACTTCCTCTAAATTCAACCTTACTCATCCCTAACTCTGTAGAATAATTAGTAAATATGCGTACAACCTGAACAGGTAGTAAGATAAGGTGCTTATATATGTACATAGAGTAGAGTCTCGGCATAATGTGGACTGAGATGGTGTCAACTTATTGAAATGTCGGGTTTTACGAATGAACTTGCATACAATACATGTTTACTATGTCATGTTTAATAAACAAGAATGAATCACAATACAGTATCGAATATTTTAGGTACAATACAGTAACAGTGATATACAGAAATGCAGTACAATACTATACATATAATAATTATTGTATTGATTCGAATAATACGTTACTCCTCGGAGTTATCGAGCTTAGAGTTTCCGAGACTCTACTGCTATCTATCAGTAGTCTCGGAAACTTGACACTCGATGACTCGAAATGTGCACGTGCACACAGTTTTTGGCGCCAGTCAACACAATCCAAGGTCATTAAACTGTATAACCTCTCAGTTTGTTTGTGTAACTCGAGGGGAACAGTCATGCTGTGGTGTTTTTACAAGTGCTTTGTTTATAATTTTTCCAACTTAATAATCTATTATTCGAATCAATACAATAATTATTATATGTACAGTTCGAGAGATATTATATATATATATATATATATATATATATATATATATATGATATCCATCTATATATATTATATATGTATGATATCCATCTATATATATTATGTATGTGTGATATCTATCTATATATATATATATCTCCCAAACTGTACATAGTATAATATATCATATTAGTTTGCCAAAATGAATAAACTTACTGCTTTATATCACAGGAAACATTTTATAGTGAATTATACTGGTTAGGTTATACAGAAATTTTGTCAGAAAGTGTTACCAACATGCATAACTATAGATTATTACAATTACTGTACATTTATATTTGTGTTTTTTTTTTTCAAAAGGAACTGCTGCTGAACTTAGTCCTATGCTTACTAATGCTGAAGAGCCTGATTCCAAGTCTCCATCTCAAATTAACAACCTGAACAACTTGAACCAAGACACCAGGAGGTTGAGGAACGACGCAGAGCCCATGAAGGAGATGAAGATCACCAATGATTTGAAGCTGGGTCAGACTAGCTCTGGTCAGACTCCGAGTTTCTCAAACCCCAACTACCAATCAACAACCTTCAATCCCTCACCCGACAACTACGTCAATATGCCGCAGCACAAGTTAGAAGAAAACTCAAAGAAAGAAAAATTCAAAGGCTCCCACTTACGTTTATTGAGCACAAATCAAAATGACTTAACTATGAGAAAACCGAATGACCTTAAAACAGATAGTTCCGCAATATCTTCAGAAGAAGTAAACTCGTTCTTTAACAATGCTTACCAATCAAAAGTTGTGCAACCAAGTGGCATATATGTGAACCTGCCAAATTAAACTTATTAATCGGCGTCGATAACACTTCGAGTTTGTACTTTTGTGTATTTTCATTAACGTGTCTATAAAAACAATATCGTATCAAAGGTTTTACATTCAAACCAGTGCATTTTTTAGAAGGGAGGGAGAGTCGGTGCCTTAGACAGTAAAATACATTGAGTTTGAAACTTTTAATAATGATCTTTGTGTTGCATGCAATGTGGTTGAATCATATTGTGATGTATTTGTATGATCTGGGCTTCGAACTCATTGCTTTAGTGTGTGAGACCTTAATCGCCACCATACCCACCAACACATTTTAACCTAATTTATTTCGCAGTTCGGTATAGACTTTCAAAAATGGGGTAATTCAATCCTCTAAACCAACTACCGGTTTGTGTAAACAAATATATTATGTTTCTTACTGCATTATCGCCATACATTGAAGACACATTTCATATATTTAGAGAATATTGTAACATTCACTGATATTTACTAATTAACAGCCTAACTTACAGTAGACCTATGACTTCTTTGGTGCTAACTGACAGCTCACAGCTAACTTCCAACAGTTTTAAAAAGTTACCAGACCAAATTAAGTATCCCTACGCTGAACCAGATGATATGCAAAAACATGTGTTTAGCAGCTGTCACTTCTGACGGTCAAAATTTAGGTATATACCTAAATGTTGGCTGTCAGAAGTCAGCCGTGATCTGTCAGTCAGTACCAAAGAAGCCATGGGGCTACTGTAGATGTCTGTACTGCACAAGTGGCATTCAAGGTGGGACAATCCTGCAATTAAATCTGGTTCATAGTTAATATTTTATGTTTAACATGTGATGAATCCACGTTAATATTTTATTACTCTACTAGCGACTCTTAAAGGATGATGATGTTTATGTAGAGTTTTAAAAAGAGTTTGTTAATGGATAAATTTAACAGGTAAAAGGATGAAGATAGTAAATAAGTGGCAACTCATCAGAATATGCGTTGAAGAAAAATGAAAATAGAAAATTTGTAAAAGACCTTATGCAGTGCAGCAGCGAGACTAATGAATCCTGACTGGTTGACCAAACTTGCAGAGTGCTAGTTTTGTGTTTCTTTGAACAGTGTGCTATTTAACAAGGTGAAAACACATATAATTAATAAATAAACAACAATATTATGAAATATTTTAACAGTGTAGAGAGAACTTACTTTAAACTCTCAATGAGCTCTATGTCCGACAAAATTCAACAGAAATGTTCTGAGAATGTCATATTATCCTAGTTTGTGGGAAATGATTGTACCACAAGTTTCATTTCTAGTCAAATACTCCATGTCATAATGAACCAAATACAGTTAATATATGTAGGGTACAAGGGGGGAAATGGGAAAGCCACACTAAACACATTTTAAAGGACACTTTTATACATTTATATCAAACCCCATAAGTACATGGGCATATACTTTATATTTTAATTAATATAAATATGAAAAGAGATCTCTTTTAACAATAATCTAAAGTGTGTTAGAAAGGTATCATGATTACTTAACAGATGGAAGCACTAACACAAATTGAGCTAAAAGTGGTCCCCCCCCCCTCTGTACCCATTGTATTTTTTAAGATTTATTTTAGTCCTTAGTTAAAATAGAAAAGTATTTACAATGCGCTTAGACTAGGTACTTTCATAGTTATAATTTGACACTAGGTTAGTATAATTTAGTTATTTTAAAATAGTCTAAAGGTATAAGTCATTTTTAAAATAAAAATATATAGTGTTTCTTAATTTTGTATTGTTTTGTTAATGTGAAATATATGAAATAAGACTTTTAGAAGTAATTTGTTCCTTTACTAATAATAGCTGATTAAGAAATAATCATATTATACAAGTCATTACATTAAATAATTAATTTTACTAGCATTTATATATAAATATATATATATATATATATATAAATATATATATATATATGCTAGTAAAATTAATTATTATATATATATATATATATATAAATTTTGCTAGTGGTATAGAGTTTTAATTGATTAATTTTATTAAGCAATTTTATGTGAGATGTGTTAAAGGTTATATATAATAGGCCTAAGGAAAAATTTGTAAGAAATGAATCTTGGAAGAAAGGGTTGAGGAAAATAGTTAAGATCTTATGGAAGAAAGAAAAGAAAAGAAATATGAATAACGTTCAATTATTTTGTTTGATCCACACAACGTTTTAATATATTTAAAAGGTTTATCAAATACAAACAATAGGCCTAAGTAAATGAACGTTTAAAAAATGTTATAAAATGACTTTATCATACTAAAGCTATGGTTGTAATAATTAATCTAAGAGGGTATATCAAATTTATATAATTTTATAATTTAATATCTGTTTCTTACTATTATAGTTTTTTGTGTGTACTATTATTTTTGTAATATAGCTAAATAATTTCACATTGAATCCTTTAATTAATGTAGTGTGATAATTTCTACCTTATATCTAAATGATTAAATTATAAGTAATAATTTCACCATTACATTTTATTTGAATCTGTTTCTTGTCATGTTTGAATATTTTCCCATATTATTTCAGGCTCGTGTTTGTGCAAAAGATGGAGATTTTTTAAACTAATATGTGTATTCAAATAACTATATAATAGATCCAAACATCTAAGTACAAAATAATCTATTAAAATTTGACTCTCATACATAGACAATACATTAGAGCATGTTATGTTTTAACAATGGACCCATTAAAATTATAATAAACTTTCCTTTTTTTTATTGTTGGCTACATCTAGTACAGTGCTAGTTACTAAACAGGTATCAAAGTTAATATTGAAAATATTCCTTGAGAATACCCTCCCTCTGTATATATGTGTCAGCGATGCATCATGTGACCCTCATGGTCACATGATGGGGTCCCATTATGACATCTTGCCAACACAACAATACATAATTATCCTACAGAGCATAGACCTGAATATACTAAAATAACATTTTCCAGACATTTTGTTGTGTAATACAAATCTGATTTGGTTTTGCATGGTCTTCCATAACAAAATTTAAAATAAAGTATTAAATTTAATAGAAATTGATTTATACTCTAATTTGAGGTTCTGATTATATAATTCTTAAAACTACTGTCCTATATAATTTTGTATGTCTCCTCTCCAATTTCTCAAGACGGTACAAATGGCAATGTCTTCAGCATAACGATGATTAACAAAACTTTTTATATAAATTTGGATGAGGCAACTACACATAATCCATAAAAGGCCTACATAAAATATACCTTGGCATAATTATTTTTATTAATAAAATATATCACAAATTTAGCTGTTTGAATCTATTTTAAAATGACTTACTCGCATAAGAAGGGGGATCTCAATAATTTGCTACTTGCCGTACATCACGCTCAATTTAAATCCCTCGAGTAACCAAATTATTGAAATACGATAATTTTTAATATTTACTATAATATGTTTTGAGTATTAGCCACTTGTTGAAACTCTATTCTTGTTACCTGTATGTACTGTATGTATAGTTTCATCCTATTTCGTGGTCTTAAATTCTTATCTCGTTTATTTATAATCTGAAAAGAAACTAAATTTTATTTCTGTAATCTAGTATAGGGCACAAGATCCCAAGTGAGTTTAACTGCAGAGTGTATACTGTTGCATGTTTTTCTAAATTTTATGGCCTGTCAACACTATCTTAATTTTTACTGTCTATCTTAACTATTTATTATCAATGATAATTTTGATAATTACTAATTTTAAAGGGTTTATTCGAACTCGATTTGTTTGAAAAAACAAAACAAAAAAAAAGAGCTAGAACTTGTCCACATTCACATGACTAGCTATTCTAGGGAGTTTAAGCTAGAGTGCAAGCTTGCAACACATAATAACTAAGTAAACAAACTAACTATTATATAAAAAATACCGTTCTCTTCTATCCCAGATAAGTTGGTACAGGCTTTATACCTTTGATTTTTTTTTAATATAAGGCCTTAGAAAGGGAGGTAAATGAGTTTACTCTCTTAACTATATTTATGTTTTAAGGCAGTTCAGCACCTTTTCCAGTATGTCCGTCAAGAGCACACATAGTAACTTTTAACTAAAAAACCTCTCTCTTCCATACTGTATGAAGTTTATTGTGTAGTCTAGACAATAGCTGATTAATTAAGTTTTGTTTAGCTTAAACTGGTTTCTGTACCAAATGCCAAAGTTTGTTGGCTAAGCTAGCTATAAGAATTCTTGTCCAAACTTGTTTTTTATGTCTGGCTAGGATTCGGACGGGTGTTGGAGTTTTTTTATTGGTGTGGAGGAGTTTATTATCGTAGGATTGGGACGGGGCGTTGGAGTTTTTTATTTATTTATTGGCGTGCAGTCCACGGCGTCAGGCGCTCCTACCTCGACATCGCTAGTGAGCGCTGGGAGCATTACCTCTGGCCAGCTGCTTAGTGAATAGTGTGACAAATGGTGTCCAGCCTTAAGGTCCTCTTTCACTTTTCCCTCACTCCCCACCCTCCTTATATCACCACGAACGAAATAATGTAATAAAAATATATAATATATATATAATATATATAATAATAATAAAATAATAGTTTTAATAAAATATTAGATTTAAATGAAAAAATATTGAATTCTTTTATCTATATAATTCGTGTTTTTGTTGGGCGCCACCCCTGGTATCTAGGGGAAAAATAATAATCAAAAGGAACAATACATTTACCTCGGCTATTAACTCAGTGGCACGACGACTCTCAACCTCGAGACCACTGGGTAAACTTAAAACT
>CABFVX010000150.1:0-48041 GCA_902151425.1 Timema shepardi | reverse complement strand
AAATGAATTGTTGGCTATAGACTAGTGATAAAATAAAAATGAAATGTAGGTTTAGTATAAGTATTTAAATATAGCCAATTGAATAAGAATAATGTTTTTAATAAAGAATAAAATGTCTATTTCCTTCTGTCAAAATTAAAAATCGCGCTCGTTTTTTTTATTCCTTCCAAATCACGAAGTTCACTCCTCACTCGTTTGATAGCGCTGCCCATGCGTTAAAACAAACATGGCCGACCTTCAAAATCAACACAGTCGATCACACTTCTTAAAAGGATAATTAATATGCTTAATAAAAGGTAAGTGTTCTTCCTTAAATCAAACTTCCTTATTTAAAATATTTAAAACAATGTTTTACGTTGTTCCTTCCGTCCTTTTACTTAATTTAATATATGTAAACATTGTCATTAGTCAGGTTGGGAATCAGCTGATTAACTTTGAAGATTTCACGGGAAATAAATGGGAAAATAAATTAGAAATTGTTCACAAAAATAGAAAAAAATAGGGAAATATAAGGTAGGGTGGCAAATAACATCACAATAAGTTACCCCGACTTCTCCCTCTCATAAGACTCTATTGGACTGCCTTTCACTTCACCCCTCCCTCACTTCGTCATACCTCTACTCAGTGGGGGTCGTCAGATGTCGCAACGACAGTAACTTGTTATAAATTTTGAAAGAGGGTGGCAACGACCTTGTTTAAGAGTCATGAACCCCCAAGACCGCTTGGTACAACGGTCGTGGCCGTCTGAAGGTCACTGGTTCAGATGTGCTTTCCCCCCAGTTGCAAGGCCTCTTTGTGCATAGGTCGTGGCCTTCTGAAAGCCGCAGGTCCATATGTGCTTTCTATAGACCACTCTGGGACCAATGATTCGATTTCCCTCACGCCAGGAGACTGACATTTAGACGTCGTGCACACTGGGATTCAAATCTTGATACCTTTAGCACAGCTAATGTCTGTTAGAACCGCAGGAAGTAGTGTATAATAGGACCACTGACCAGCTGGCAGCTGTTTACCGCCCTTTCACTTCCCCTAGGGAGGTAACACGAACCTTTCCCGACGGCCTCTTAAAGAAGAGTGTGAGAAATAGTTCCCGGCCTTAAGACCCTTTTCACTTCCCCTCACTACCCCTCCTTCAAGGCATGTGTCGCATCCCCTCCCCACTCCCTTATGTGGTAATGGGTTTTTTCCCGGTGATGTCACAACTAGAGATTATTAACACAGCTCTGATTATGCACAAACAGGGGGCTCGAAATCCTCACGATGATTTATAATGATCAGTTAGGGGCCGCTATTCCCCACCCAAAAAGTCTACAAAATCGGTTGTCTGGTATCGTCCATCGTCATGCTTGGATGTAGGAATCCGTCATGGACCGGAGAAGTAAGTAACACAAATATTTTATACAACGGTGGTCGTGGGGCTACAAGTCGTCAGGCTCGCACTAGGTTAACTTGACGGCGGAATAAGTGTAGTAAAGCCCGAACCAGTAGTAAAAAGATGCTGCGGAAAAACAACTGTTTATATGTAGATTCCAATTTTTATACAAAGAGACTTTTAGGATATACAAACTTTTTTCAGCCAGCATTTATAAAATAATACTACAGTATCGGTGATATTTTATTGGTATTAATAGTATATCAAAATAGATTGCTGCAGATCACTTGTCTTGACGTATGAATACGTGAAATTAGATCGAGTGGCCTTTTCTATTTGTTCTTATGAAAATGGGACTGTAGTTCGGCGAGACAGTGCTCAGCTGTCATGTTCATCTCTAGGATTCAGTTGGAATCCATAATAATAAAAGGAAGGGTTTGTCTGTGTGTTTGTTTGTGTGCAATGCCCAGCCAAATCTACGGCACTTAGAGATCTGAAATTTTTAACATAGGTGTACGTGAGGGGGTCTGAATGCACCTCAAAGCAAGATTTTTAACTAGCTTTTTAATTAGGCTATTTTAAACACAATACCACAGTAGGTCATGGGCAACGCCGTGTGGCATTGCTAGTCACGAATAATTTAAAAAGTAAGTGTGCCCTCATTTGCGTGAAGGTAGATAATGAAACCATCAATTCAACCGACATATTTGATCCCCATCACTGGAAAAAAAAACTAGGTCCTTGGTTAGCAATCTACAGTTACAATGCATGCTATACATGCATTGATGGTCGCATGGTCTAAGGCGTCACTAGATAGCCGATGACAGAGTGATCGACGTTTGATTTTCTCACTATAATCAAATGCAGCTACACATTCTACCTGGTCTAGAAAAATCTGGTCAACCAGCAAAGCCCCTTGGAAAATGGTGGGGGTGCAGGAAGTACGAACGTTATAAAAATATCAAGGTTTGAATCCCGGTGTGCACACCGTCTAAATGTCAGGCTCATCTAATTCTGATGGGGGGCGGGAATCGAATCCCCAGTGGTGTAAACTGTAGATATTTCTCCTTCCGGAACATTTTCTTAATCATCCCTACCACACGTTTTGCAAGAAAGAGTACGTGTCACTCATTTAGTTATGGTGGGGGGGAGGTCATGGGTTCTAATCTCGCTCGTGTGAAATGGGGGTGGTTTTCTACTCTCCTTCACTCCAAGTACTCCGCACATGTTGGATGACGTCACCAGGGAAAGCCCATTGACATATAGAAGAAGGGAGGGTTGTGACATCATTCAAGGTCGTGATCTATTCCTGTCTCTACTCGTCTTATCGAGCCGCCAAAATGGTGCCAGGGATGAGTCATCAGGGCTGCGACAGTGTGATGACGTAATCGGAAACCCCATTGCAGGGGGGAGGGGTGCCAGGGTCAATTACCTCATGTACTAGCTCACGGTTTCAAAGTCACGAGCTATTCCTATCTCAACACGTCTTGTTAAGCCTCCAATCTGGCACCAGGTATGAGTCATCAGGGTTGCAACATGCGATGACATCATCGGGAAAAACCCGCCTCGGTGGCGTAGTTGGCTAACGCGCTAGTCGTGTTGAGCTCGACTGCTGAGCACGGGGAGATCGAGGTTCGAATCTCGGTCGGGTGAACTGGGGGTGGTTTTTCCTAAATGGTTTTACACTCTCCCTCCACGCGAATGCGGGTTCACTTCCTCTAATTCAACCTTCCCAATTCATAATCCATTAGCGTAATTAGTACTTAAAGCGTATAATACGAATGGATAATAAAACGCGGTGCTAAATAATAATAATAATCATCATCATCAGGAAATTCCATTGCGACATCATTCAAGGTCATGATTTATTCTTGTCCCAACTTGTCTTGTCGATGCACCAAACTGGCGTCAGTTATGAGTCACCGGGAAAATCCATTGTCACATAGAAAGGCGAGAGGGGTAAAGAGTTGCCAGGGTCAATGACCTCGTGTACTATCTCACTTTTTCAAGGTCACGATCTATTCCTGTCTCTACTTGTCTTGTCGAGCCGCCAAACTGGCGCCAGGTATGAGCCATTGGGAAACCCAAAGAGAAGTGTTGCGACATCACACGCAATTATTACGTCACGCAGATCGAGGAGGCTTGTCTTGTCAAGCCTCCAAACTTGAGCCAATTATGAGTCACCGGGAAAACCCACTGTCACATAGAAAAGGTGTGGGGGGGGGAAGTTGTTAGGGTCAATGACCTCGTGTACTATCTCACTGTTTCAAGGTCTTGATCTATTCCTGTCTTGTCGAGCCACCGAACTGGCGCCAGGTATGAGTCATCGGGAAAACCCAGGGGGGAAGCGTTGTGACATCACACGCAATGATTACGTCACACAGATCGAAGAGGCTTGTCTTGTCGAGCCGCCAAACTGGTGCCAGTCACCAGGGAAAACCCACTGCTGGGAAAGGTTGCGACATCATTCAAGGCCACGATCTATTCCTGTTTTGTCCAACAGCCAAAATGGTGCCAGTCATCAGGGAAAACCCATTGCCATATAGAAAACCAAAAATAAACCTTTGCGACATTGAAGGAGGACAATAGGTCACTAACACCATGTCGTCATTGAAATAACCAGAGGAGAAATTCAGGTCAGACGGAAATATACTGGCACCAGGTATGAGTCACCAGGAAAAAACCAGGGGTGAGTGTTGCGACATAGCACGCAATGATTACGTCACCGGGTAAAAAGCGTTTTGACCCGTTAGCGGAAGTGGGGTTCCCATACGTCCCGCTAACTACTTCTATAAAATTCTTCACCCGATGGGTCAATAAAATGGAACCAAAATGATGTATAGTTTATAGGATTTGTACCCCCATTTGCATGAGAAATTATTTAGAGAAACATATTGTCTTGATGGGTACACAAGTTAAATATTAAGTTCATGTTGATTGGTTCATGTTGTTCATGTTGTTTCCAGTGATGGGGAGTTCGGAGTCTTATTTACAACCGAGTCTGCTAATACGTGCCGGAACTAGGGGGGATGTGAGCACTTTACCTCCCTCTAATCTCTTTCTGGGAGGGGGAGAGGGTATAGGTAGGTGGGTTAAAGTTTTAGGAAAAATTAAGCGATGATTTATTCGTAATTATCGTGGACAGTAACATTGAAAGAGCTTGAATACTTACATCCTTTATTTACATTGCCTAATATTTCTTAATATACACATGAGTCCAACGAGTACCTAATATAATGTTTTATGTAGAATAGACAAAAATAAAGGTAGTATATTTATAAGAAAAACTTTAAATAAACAAGTTCCTATGTCTTGATCAATCAAATTATGACACTATCTTGAAATAATTAATTAAAAGGAGCAATACAGATATTTCTGAGATAGTTATGATTGTACAATTATTATGTTCTCGAAATTTGAATCTTATTGGTTAATAAATATTGCTTTTCTAAGTCTTGGACTGGTAAATTTTCTTTACTTTGTGTTTTTATTTGAAGCAACTTTTTTTTCCTTTATTATATAAATGATTTTTTATGTATATAATATGTGTAATGTAATTATTATATATGGTAGTAGTGCTAAGTTATGTTCGCGTACCTTTTTATATCCAACCCAACTCAGAATATGGACATCAAGTCATTTTGCTCATCACCCCCTGTTCAAAAGATGTTTCGGCACCCCTGAGTGTTTTTCCCCCTCGATTAGTTTCCCACTCTCCCTGCCCGCAGATAGGGATATATTTCAGACCAATTCTACTTTTTTCATCTCTACCCCAATAGTTTAATTAAATTCTGATATCCCGGGTGGGTAAAAACGCGCTACAACTTTATTTTTACGATAAAAACCACCTCAGTCCTGTCCAATATTATTAAAGCCCAATCAATCTCCCCGTCTTCGCTGGACTGTAGAAATGAGGAAGGTAGAATTTAGAGAAAATATGTTATTCTTAGTTACGTGAATTTGGACTGGTAAGCCCTTTAGGGTAAACCACCGCCGTTAATACATTTGACTGGAATTAAAACCCTAAAATTCGCATAACCATCAATCCAGTCCAACGAGTGTGTGACGCGTTACACCATGCGACCACGGATACGAATAAAATATACTTACTACCCACTCGAGTTATACGATTAAGTACTAACTACGCTAATGGGTTAGGAAGGTTGAATATAGAGGAAGTAAACCCCCATTTGCGTGGAGGTAGAATGGAAAACAATTTAGGAAACAACCCCCCCTCCTCCCATCCCACCCCAGTTCATCCGATCAATATTTGAACATTGATCTCCCCGTCCTCAACAGTAGAGATCAACACGAAACTAGCGCACTAACTAACTACGCCACCAAGGTGGGTGATAAGGATAAAATTAATATATAATTCTTAGATAGGAGTTTATCTGGGATCACTACAAATTTAACGTTTACGTAACCTTAACATAACGTAAACGGTTTCCTCATGTTTTCAAATGGCAGCCATCACGATGCAATTAACGTAACTAAAGAGGATTTTTTTCATCACATGCTCACCTATTAAGTAATATGCATGTATGATAATTTACTCTAAGGATCTAGGGATGAGGAAGGAAATTTTTTAGAGGTAACCTACTCGCATTTTCATGGTAAGGGAGTAGTAAACCATGTAGGATAACCTCTACCCAATCTGCCCATCATCCGCAGGCCAATCTAAATAACACGAGAGTGAGGTGTTCCATTGGTTGCCAACCGGTAAGCCGCGAAATTTTGGAAGTGTGCAGCCAGCATTTCCTATGGTTTTAATTAAACAAATAATCTCATGATACATTTACCACTAGTTACAGTTTTAATCCACCTTAAGTGATACGGAAACATAACGATGGCTATTTAGCTTTCGGTTTCACTTGGACTGAAGATTGTGACCGGCCACTTTCTATATGCATCTTTTGTTAAGAACACCTGAGCAATGACGTAATACATCTGAGCAAAATTAAGCGGCATATAACCACCAAACATCCAAGTAAATCCCAAACACCATCATCATATTATTTTTTAATAGCTTTTAAAATCACAACAAAGAGCAACGACTAAAATTAGAAAAAATAAATGGTACGGAACTTTGCACGGACTTTCTCGCTCTATATTTTAAAAATTGAAATATTTACTCAAAACTCGTAATATACATTAAACGAAATAATACACTAGCAAACCCAATCAAAAATTGCACCATACCCACGTAAAAAAATGTTTGAGTCCAGGTTTTAAATTTTATAATTTTATTTTTAAAGGATTAATGTCCTCATTTGTGTGTATATACCAATGAAAAAGATTGATATTGGTACCACAAGGGTCAAGACTTCGTATTCAAATTTTAACTTCCGGTTAAAATTTTATTAGATGTTGCACATCTTCAGGTCATCGCAGTGCTATTAAATTCCTAATCTATAAATTTTGACCAATAAAAAATGTATTTATTGACTTGCGTCTAAAATGAAAGAGATATATCGTTATTGTACAAATATTTCTCCCAAGAGGTTAAAGGGAAAATAGCATACATTTTTTGAAATACTTACTTGTATTTAATTACTTTATGGCGTTAGAGAATTATTGCGTTGAAACTTAAGTAGTATCCATTTACGATTAAAGCTCACAAAATTGTATCAATATACTTGCCAATATCTCAGAAACGGTTGGATTTATAAAAATATATATATTTTTTTAAATTTTAATGGTACTACAATTTTGCAGTGATAGGTTATTTATTATCTCAAATAGTTGCGGAGATACAGAAATTCCCGATTCTGTAAAGTATCCTAAAAGTCATTTTCATTAGAGAATTAAAATATCCATTTTATTTATAATATTAATCAACCTAGATGCGAATT
This sequence comes from Timema shepardi, assembly GCA_902151425.1. Lineage (NCBI taxonomy): Eukaryota > Metazoa > Arthropoda > Insecta > Phasmatodea > Timematidae > Timema > Timema shepardi. The sequence goes on along the minus strand of CABFVX010000150.1, from coordinate 40,814 downwards.
TTGATCAAAATTGTTAGAGCCGATTTTGAGAAAATCGATTTTTCTCTTTTCGCTTTTTATTAAACTACTATTGATTTTAGGTTTAAACAGACACACAGACAGACGTCATTGCAAAAAACACTTTTTAGGGTTATAGGTGTAATGAGACGTCCACATCCATCAATATTTCTGGTTAGAATTTGTTTACGGTCGCAATACTTTACCTTTAGTGACCTGGTGGTCTAGGGGTAAGGTGTCAGACTTCTATGCTGGCGATCGGAGTTCAATCCTTGGTCCCGGCAAAGATTTATCTGATTACCAAACCCTTCCTTCACCTCTGACAAGACATCTTGTGAATGTAAGGAATGCCAGGCCTCCACCGTGGTTCGGATTCCACGTTAAACTGTAGGTCCTTCATTTCATCTCACAATCACCCTACCATTACACATTATCGTAAGTGCGTATAACCCGAACGGGTAGTAAGACGCGGTGCTAATAATAATAATAATAATAATAATTTACCTTTAGTGTTCGAAAAGATAATATATATGCGTATAGCTTGAAAGTTAATAGTTCTAAAAAGATATATTTCAAATAAAAGATTTGTATTATAAATAGCCCTACATATTTCCTTGATAAGTAATTTCATATCTCAAATAATTTCGTAGATATGATTTAAAAAGAAGAGAGAATTTACGCATCAGACCGGTACCCTTAAAGTCATTTTGATGAAGTATTGAGAGTAGCCATTTTGTTCGTAATATTTATAAATGTTTTTAAATGAAATTTAATCAAAATCGTTAGAGCCAATTTTGTGGAAATCCATTTTTTTAAATCTTTTTTCCCTTCAGTAAACTACTCTTAATTTTGGGGTTAGATATCCAATTCCAAAAACTCCTCGGGGCAACCCTATAAAAACTTTAGATACCAAGTTTTAGCCATGATCGGTGAAATAGCTTAGGCTCTAGTTAGAGATAGAGACAGACAAACAGACGGAAATTCAAAAATCACTTTTTGGCATTCGGGGGGTCATGAAACGTCGAGATTCATCAAAATCTCGAGTTCGATATTTTTGACGATCACAATACTTTCTCTACCTGTAAGCTAGCGAGAAAGTAAAAAAGGGGATTTTAAGTGTCAGATAGTGCATCTTAGGAGTCATTCAAAGTTGCTGAATTAACTAACCGTTTTAATTTTAATCTAAATTTAATAATAATAATATTTAACACCACATCTTAATACCCATTCGGGTTATACGCTTTAAGTACTAATCACGTTAATGGATTAGGAATTGGGAAGGTTGAATTAGAGGAAGTAAACCCGCAATTGCGTGGAGGGAGAGTGTAAAACCATTTAGGAAAAACCACCCCCAGTTCACCCGACCTAGACTCGAACCTCGATCTCCCTAGCCTCAGAGGTCGAGCTCAACACGACAAGCGCGTTAGCCAACTACGCCACCGAGGCGCATCTAAATTTAATAGAAAAGTTGTATCATATTACAGCCCTTATACACTTGTACAGTGAAAAAAAAAGATAGAGTCTACTTATTAGAATCTAGGGCTTAAACTTAGCGCCAACTAATGTCGAAGTGAATAATTAGAAGCTAAGGGCCAGTTTCATAGTCAAATTTAGTACGCCTCAAGTGCGGCGTTACACTAAGTACATGACGACACCTACCTAAACCAGAATGGAATGGGCCAGTTTCCTATGCGAGACCGGCCCATTCCATTCGAGTTTAGGTAGGTGTCGTCATGAACTTAGTGTAGCGTCGCACTTGAGGCGTACTAAATTTGACTATGAAACTGGCCCTTAGTCTAGGTAGATGTATCCTGCCTTGTCTTCATCTAAGTTCGCCGTGAAGTGAAAAAGGTCGAGAAAACTTGCGGCTTGTACCATTCGGCCATTGAAATGGCTAACAGACAACTTTCACGTTTCGTGAACGTCAAGTGAAGGGTACCACGTGCTCTATCCAACCAGTCTATCATTTTGCGAGCCACTTCAACAGAGCTATCTAGTTGATACTAGCTAGTATTGAAATGAAAGAGTGCGTTGTATAGATGAAAGGAAACTAGCTCCAACACATATCTTATCTCGCGCTTCAACTGTCGCTGGTTGATTATGTCTTCACTCTTCAGTTCCCGCGGAGAGTTGAAAGAGTGAAGACATGAATCTGATAATGCGTTAAACAGTGCGTGACATACAATTGACACATGACGTCGCTACTCGTTTATTTCGTCCTTAGTTCGTGTCTCATCTCAGGTAGGATAACCGATAAAATAATACAATAATTAAGGGTTGGTTTGTATGTGGGATAAGGGGGTTGGGTTAGAGGGGGGGAATAGTCTTTATACCGTGGTAGGATTTGGGTATAAATAAACTAAAAAAACAACTTAGATACGGGTATCGGATCCGGTCCCACTTCCTGGTGTCATTTTCAATTAATTTAAATTAAATGAATAGCGGTCCTCTATATACGGACACTATCGTAGCTACAATCCTTTGAGGCTTGTCTGTTGATATTCATTGATTTGTTGTGGTCAACATTTTACTTTATTATTTGTGTTATTTTATAGATATTGACCATGACTTGACTTATGAATACGTAAAAGTAAATCTATTAACTTTTATAACTAACACATAAGGTCCTTTCCTTGAAAATTGAACTGTAACAAAGCTACATTAATATACATACGCCAAGGTATGTAATCTCAAGCTGTAAATTTTATAACTATAATGCTAAAATACTAAACAATAAATATTTGTATTTTGTATCTGGCCTGTTGAAGATAGGGAAATAGGGATTTGAATCTCGACCGGGTCTACTGAGAGTGGTTTTCCCTAAATTGTGTCCTGCTCTCCTTCCACGCAAATACGGATATATTACATCTAACATACTTCCTTCCTTATCACTATCCCAAGTTGAATAATTACAGTAAATAATTATAACCTGAACCAGTATTAAGGGGTGGTAATAATAATAATAGTAAATACATGCTTTTCACGTAGGAGTGCTAGGGCATAGAAAGACGGGGCTTGGGTTGGTCCTTAACACCCCACTCGTTCCCCCTAGACTTTGATGAACCTTAGGAGGGGTTCATAGATACGTAAAGTAACGTTTATTGACTACAGAATTATACAGCAAAAAATTCTAATGGTCTCCCTTCCCCTCCCTTTTCCCAACGCCTGAACAAACTAGATGTCTATATCCTTGTAATAGTGTTTTTTATTGTAATCGAGTTATAATGAGATAAAATAAAATAAAATAATTTCATTCGAAAAGTGAAGAGATGTATATATCTTCACAAAGGTTAAGGGGAAGAGTGTGTGTGTTTAGTGTGCAACGCAAATGCAGCTGTAGACAAGAAAGGTAACGCGAAACAATTTGCAATTTTGGAGGTAGCTACCATAATAATATTAAATGAGTTTGGTGACCTCTGCCATGAATAATTTTTTAACAGTGGTTTAAGTAGAATTACTTATAGAGAGTATTTCGTAAACGAATGATTCAGGAAGGAAATACCCTCCTTTGCAATATAACAACGTTATCTTAACTAGAAGTTTGCAGGAATCCTCATCAGAGAGGAAATTTACTTTCATTCTAAAATAGAGATGTAACTTCTACTAAGATATCTATTTTTAAACAAACCACACTTAACATTTCAACCTTACAAATAAGCATTACTATACAGATCAGCTCGGACTGATACAGGACTTTTATTAAAATGTTTAATCCTAAGGACATACCATTTTAGCTGATAAAGTTTAACAAAATTAAAACCCTCTTCAGTGGCCGAATGTTCTAAGTCGCAACTCTCGTGTTAAACTGGCTTGCTGATGACGGGGATATCAAGGTTTGAATCCTGGTTGAGTCTACTTAAGGTGTTTTTTCCCCTAAAGGGTGTCCTTCTCTCCTTCCATGTAAATGCGGGTAGATTATACCTACCTCTAAAATGCTTCCTTCCTCATTTCTATTCCATTAGAGTAATTATAATATGTGTGATTAACCTATGCAGGTAGTAAGACAAGATGATAAAAAAGTTATGTTTATGTATATGTAATATGTATATAACATATATGTTTAAATATAAACATATATATATATACATATATAAAAAAACAGTTTACCACCCCGATAATCCGTAATTTCTTTCTTTTCGTTATTGAAAGCTCTAACATCTAAAAGCTGGCGAAGCTGGAAACCCACCAAGTATAAAACATTCAAAATGTACTATTTTTAATCATAGAAAACAAATAAAATATTAAACTATAAGGTCAACAGAAGTGGGAAAATTGACAAAATACGCCTTTTGTAGAATTACTACAGGAAGAACCCTTGTTGATATTCCGAAAGGTTACTAAATATACTTTAGTGTATTAATACGATAATATACAGCAATATTCTGACCTCAGATAGGTACACTATTTTTTGTTTTTATTTTGATAGGTTCTTGCTATGTCAGGGGTGGAGCAAAAATTTTCATAATGGGGCTGGGGGAGGAACGCGCTCACAGGACCGGATCGGGGGAGGTTCCTTCTCAAGAAATTCTTACATAAGAAAATCCTTCAAAATTTGAGAGTAATTTAGAAATTAATTATAAAATGTCAACTAAAACGTATACAAGTACTATACATAATTTATTTATGTTTTTTGCTATGTTTTGTTAGTTAAAGTATTTGTTAAAAATGTAAATCAATTATTATTGACAGTGATTGATATGTGAATTAACTGGTTAGTGAGATATTACGTGACAGTATAACTAGTAGTGATTGTAACATTTAAACTATCATTGTTATAGTACTAACTAAAATTATTTTGGTGGATTGGGGTGAGGGGTGCCCTCCACATACTCTTCTAAATCCACCCCTCTGTGCTATGGTGATTCGTTTGTAGCCAAGCCCGCATCACGACATAAAGGACCTATAATCCGATGTCTCCCTACTGCGGAAGTCCACTTCCTTTTAGTCCCGGCCTGTCCACCGCGCACTCTTCGAAACTTGAGCAGATGAACATAATATGGAAAAACCTTATCTGTAAACTCAAAAAATTAATACATCCCTGCTCTGTTAACTTTACATCTCGTTCGTAGCATTCAGGAAGTTGTCGACATGGCGTCTTCCCTCCTCCATTACATTTTGGCCTAGGTAGGTATCGTCTTGTATTTAGTATAGCCCCGTATTTGAGGTGTACTAGGTCTGCCTATGAAACTTACCCTAAAAGTTGGCTTGGTTTGAACCTTTTAGTAGACGTACTTTGCTGGCGCTATCTGTGCCTGCAGGATGTTGGCTGTCCTGCGGGGAGGGGTGGCCAGTGTAGCGTTCACAGCAACAAACAACTTGAGCTCACACTATCTTACTTTTGCACAGTGAAAGGAGATAATATGTTTTGGAGAGGAAGACGGGGATTAAAGCGGTGGGAAGCTGAGAGAATATTAAAAACAACAACTTAGGACTCCTCTTGAAAACCAGGGAAATTGACTGATCAAGCTCTAAACATGTATTATTGTTACTATTATTATTATTGTTGTTATTATCATCCTTATTATTATTATTATTATTATTATAGAGTTGGATAGATAATTTATTTTTCACGATCATAAAAATAGATTTAACAGCAGCTTCAATGCAAGTTTAGTATTTAGCGCCTAGTGACGAATTTGAATAGCGTTCCAAATCATTAATTTCTCATATTATTTCTCACAACTTGAAAAAACAAAAAAAACATCAGATAGTGCTGGGATTAGAAGTATCACCGGAAACCCCCAACACAGTTTAACGTGGGATCCGAACCACGGTGAAGGCCTGGCATTCCACACATTCACAAGTTGTGATTAATACAAGTCTTGTCAGAGGTGAAGGAAGGGTTTGGCAATCAGATAAATCATGGCCGGTACCGAGGATTGAGCCCCAGATCTCTATCACAGTAGTCCGACACCTTACCCCTACAATAAATATTGCTGGAAATTTAGGCCTTGCTGCAAATTTAGTCTGTTAAGTGTATTACGGATAAAAATAAAAATTAGGAGGCCCAAACTTGGTACATAAGTTCGTAGAGAGAGCATTGGCTCAAATCCATACCTAGGACGCAATTTTCAAACATAAGGCACCAGAAGATAAGCTTCTTTACATTTGAACATATGTACTGTGTGTACTCTTCATTTACCTTGAAATGTGGCAGTCTTGTCTTAAGGTAAGGATGTAAAGGACGTGAGAAAATGTCGATTTTTTTGGCAGCGTTTAGAAAAAAAATAACCCTTATTTTGGTTCGAAGAAATCAAATATTGCTTCAGTACAAAAAAGAGTTTAATTTTAATCACATGGTGATATCAACAGTTCTTGAATATCTGTAAAAGGTGTGCTGTAATTTAATTACAGCTTTTTCTCTTCATTTAAAAAGTTTCTCCTCTAATGCCGTTATGTTCATGACAGATATTCAACAACTGTTGATATGACCATGTGAATAAAATTATACTATTTGTTTGTAATGAATTAACATTTTATTTATTTTGGCCCCCCCAAAAAAGTGTTTTGTTATAAAAACTGCAAAAACACTGTTTTTTTTAATCGTGTTCCCTACATCACTATCCTAACGCCTTACATTATGATCGTATCTTATAAGCTATAGGGCCTAGAGTGTAACTCTGCAAGGTAAATGAAATACACTCATGCCAATAGTGTAGCTTATAAGATAGGGTCGTAGTGTAACCCATCAAGGTAAGAATTCTACCTTTCATAGTAACCTGAGTGTACTTTCTAAATAGTTCCCTGCTTTTAACAATAAAAATATTAATACAGTTTTTTAACACGATTGCGCAGTTCATGAACGAATCGTTTTCGAAGAAATCCCTTGACGCAGGATGTTGTTGGTGGCGTCTTATGACGTAGTTGTCCGGAAGGAAGTACGCTACGCCTCAGTCTTACGTCCTCTTGCACTGGGAAACAACTCCGGTTGCGTTCAATAGAAATTCAAGGCTCAACTAGTCCTTTCGGCGAAATAACGAACTATGTTTCGGTGCTTTATTTATCTTTTGATAAGACACCTAGTACATTGACGACTCTTCATTTCTGTGTAGAGATTGTACGTACACGTAATAACCCTACTACAAATACATACAATTATTATTATTATTTTTATTATTAGCACTGCGTCTTACTACCCATTCGGGTTATAGCCCTTACGCTAATGTGTAATGAAAGGGTGATTGTGAGATGAAATGGAGGACCTACAGTTTAACGTGGAATCCGAGCCACGGTGGAGGTCTGGCATTCCCCACATTCGCAAGTTGTGATTAATACACGTCTTGTCAGAGGTGAAGGAAGGGTTTGGTAATTAGATAAATCTGTTACGGGACCAAGAATACATATAATTAAATGACTGGACTGACGATGATAAGGATATTAGTTCGAGTCCTGGTAGGGTTTATTGAGGATAGTATTTTAAGAAATGGTTTTACACTCCCCTTCCACACAAATTTGGGTATATTTCCTATAAATATGACCTTACTCATACCAGCCCTATTGGTGTTATAAAATATGAAAAGCCCGGATGGTAAGTAATCCGTGTTTGTTTGTAAGTTTGTTTGTAAGGTTTTATTTAATTTTTAAACATCTAACAATAAACATGAATAATACACGAGAAACATAAAGGAACAAACAGTTGACACCAACCCCGAAGGGCTCTCAAGAACAGACATGACATTGGACATATAACATAATGTCAAAATGACATACATAATATGGTGCCCTGGCGGGCTGAAATGTACCGTCAGTAGGTTAGGGGTGGGAAAAGTAAGCCGTGATGCAAAAAATAAATGAATGCATTTCCCTCTCACATCTCTTTGTGGACCAGATAACTACCTCCCCTCACCAAAATGATTTTACCATAGGCTACCTATTTACAGTCTCTCAACCCTCCCCGCTTCCGTTTCTACATACACATACAACGCCTATGATCATATTTTCTTTAGAATCTCGAATCCAAACTCGAATATTTAAAAATGTACTATTTTTGTTAAAGGGAAAATGTTTAACATTGAATTTAAAAACAGTTGTTTAAGGCTTGGTGCCACTGAAAAATGATATTGTGTTGGACATGTCTATTACTTCATGAACCCGCCTCGGTGACGTAGTTGGCTAACGCGCTGGTTCGTGTTGAGCCATACTGCCGAGGACGGGGAGATCGAGGTTTGAATCTCATCCGGCTGAATTGGGGGTGGTCTTTTCTAATTGGTTTTACACTCTCCATCCACACAAATGTGGGTTCTCTTCCTCTAAATTCAATATTCCCAATTCCTAGCTCATTAGAGTGTTTAATACTCAAGCGTATAACCCAAACGGTTAGTAAGAAGCAGTGCTATTATTATTATTATTATTATTATTACGTCATGAACCTCAAATACAACCCTTTTTTGGTAAATTAATTATATTAATACAATTTTCCTCTTCCTTTTTTTTGCTACTCTTTCAACTTTATAAGTCTATATCATTTATTTTACCAGCTACTTAAAATATTAAATCAAGTCAAGTTCTTAACTATTTGAGAGTATTTAGTGTGAGAAGAGATTAAAAAAACCACAGAGATGAATCACATGTTGGAAACTAGTTCCACTATACTCGATCAAGATTCAGACCTCGGCCTTCTGTTCATTACCTAATCAAGTCAATTATGACCCTCCTGATAATCCCTGACCATCGGTGCGGTATAATTACATTGTAAAGTGTTAATTAATGCTCATAGTAAGTAATAGTTATTAAATAGATGGAGCTTCAATGTTTCAAATCTGAATAAAAGGTTAGTGTTAGAAATATTCGAATTTGGTTACAAAATTTAAAAAAAAATCAAATAAGTTTTATTTCAGATTCGGATTAGATGCACAGAACTTCGAAATTTAAATCTAAACGTCAACCTTTTAAATACATCTAATACACAAATTTAGCCGACTATAATAATCAATGTAAATTATGTGGCCAACATTTAAATTAAATTTTAACGTATAAGAGATATAAACTCGATTTTATGGCATTGGTCTTTATTTTAAAAAAAATCTAGCTCGATATTTGTTTCATAACATTTTCATTGTGAGATATTTTATTCGTATTTGAATATAAATATTTTCAATCTTATTTTTTTAATTTTTTTATAAATTTAGCGCACACTTTCTAAACCGATTGATCATATCAGCATACGACTTATAACTAACTTAAATATATCTATACCAGACACAATGTCCAGCCCACCGGCAGCTTATTCAACATTGTGAAAGGGGAAACCCACATCTCACTAAATCGAACCCGGGACTCTTAGCTTAGCAGATATAATCGATAACGACTGATCCAAGGTGTCCGACGATTTTTTTTCCAAGCATTATAATAATTTATAATAATTGATTTTGAATCGATCCAAAATTTTAAATATTGGATTCACACAGGCATAGATTAATACATATATACTACTAATTATTTAAGTTAACTAGATTTGACGCGCTAGGTGACAACTATACTTGAAAATAGAACGTTGAACATTAGGGTGGGATGGCTCTAAATTTTCAATAAATGTAAATATCATAAAACCTATTTCTTAATGAATGTTTATTTTTATCAGCACAACTCAAATTTACAAACTATCTAAAATCGGCTCCATCCCCTTTATTTTGGATAACCGAGTTGTTTTTTTTGTGAATATATTAACATTGATGACAAACTTTTTAAACTAATCTAAAAAAATGTCATTAAATTCCTGGAAACTCTTTAGAGATATTCAAGAACTGTTGATATCACCATTTGAAAAGAACTAAACTTTATATTTATACAGGAGAATAATTTTATTTTTTTGGATGAAAATAAAAGGGTTGATATAAAAACCACAAGCATACTGCCCATAACACGTGTTCCCTTATACTTACATTTAAAATCTCTCCGTGGAGTATCACGATATTTGTTTGTGAATACTAGTGAATTGTTTATAATATATTCCAGCATGGGCAGTGTCATCGGACGGGTATCCGGTCATAACACCAAACGTAAACCAGACAGTTATACAAAGAGGAGAAAAGATTGAACTGTTGTGCAGCGCTACAGAGCCCATCCATTGGTCGTACCCACAGGTGAGTACTTTAGGGATGGTTTAAAAAAAATTAATTTAGACTCAAGGGTTATTAATGGCTGAATCTAAATAGGTTATTCCCAAGCTGTGGTACGTGAAAGATACCAGGGTGACTTGACTAACCATTGAGTTTTAGTGATAAACAGAGATGGGACGCTAGAATCCTCTAATCACTTTAATACTAAGGTGTTCGAGAGATTCAAGAATTATAACAAATCTCTAAAAAGCATCTAGAATTCAAAATTATGAAGATTAAAATAATAATTTAAAGCAATTGGTAAAAGGAATGATATAGTCTTGTGTATAATGGAGGATAAAATAATTGCACACAAAATGACAAAATTGTATTAATATAGGCCTATTAATTTACAAAAAAAAGACTATTCTATTGGTTTTTTATGACATAATAGACGTTACAAACAAAATAGCATTTGTCAGTGGCCTTGAGCGACTTTTTTAAAAAGAATTTTAAATATTTTCACTTTAAATAAAAATTGTACATTTTTAAAGATTAAAGGATTCGAATTTGGATTCGAGGATTCAAAAGAAAATTTAAGATTCGGATTCGAGAAATTATTGGATTCAATTTTTCTATTTTGGTAATTTTTATTATTATTTAACTTTTAAAAGCCTTTCTTCCTCTTTATCACGGCGTTGATTAGCTTACTTCTTGAGCTTTAGTAATATTTGGAATGACTCTTAATAATTTACAGCTGGCATTTGTTTCCTTTTTTTTTATGAAAGTCCGTAAGGGTTACGCTTGTTTGGCAATGGGTCCAAAAGTTGTTCGCAACTGGGTAAAGTTTGAGAAAAGCTCATCTAAGGGGGAAGGGATTAGGATGGTAGTCTAGGGACATTGTGCTCGCATAAGTTTGAATAAGAGTTAGTTGGCAAAATCACAGTTCGTACATTTAAAAAATGACACCTGGACACAGAAATCAAAACTGGGACCCTTAGCCTAACGTGCCAATGCTCTAAAACTGAGATATTCGATACTTATAAGGCAGTCTATAATGGACGTGTGGAAATAATCGGCCACTATGATCTATCATTGATACAACATGCACCGGTGAATCGGGATGAATGCCGGTTAGATCAGTGGTAAATAATTGTTTTTTTCCTAGTTGTCTACTGATGACAGGGTTCGATGGCAGGCACGGGATAATCAGTCTCTAGACTGCTCACTGCGCAAGTCGATGTGCGTGGCTACGCTCGAAGGGCACAACCATGATGGGTTAGAGGGACTTTGAAAGAGGTGTTAGTTCCTCAGATACCGGCTGCCGGACACTACACGACATTGGGTTTCCACCTTGAAAAGTCTCTGACTCATATAAGGTATCTGTCTAGTGACATGGTGGTGTTATTAACAAGTGATCTATTGATCTTTTCCGGTTCAGCTACCATTAAGTGTGCAAGCGTTAGTTTTATTCTAAATTCACGGTGATGAATAAACCTGTGGAAGCTCAATCCCAGCACAACCATAAGAGACTTGGACCCCGAACCATCGGTTGACAGAAGTCAAGTGCAATGCGAGTCTAAAACATGGTCACTTCCGCGAATATGATTTTGGATGGTATAACAAATGGGTTTTTATCCTCCCCTATACGCTCGCTGTTTTTTTCTCCTGAATTTATACGGTCTCGTACCAAGTGTATCGATAAGTATGTGATCTAAATGTAAGCTCATCTAGTTTGGTTTTGCGGGGACAGGGAGTTTGGGGATTGAATCTCAGTCACGTGTATTTTTAACTAAATGATTTCCCATTCCCTCTCTTGACTTAAACAAATAATGCGAGTACAATTCCTAAGATATACCTTCCTCATACTCATCCGATTAATATAATTAAAGGCAGATATTACGTACAAGCCTTTTGAAAAAATAAATATAAGACTTAAATATATAGGTATAAACTACAACGTTATCGTTTTCTAAGGTGGACAGTTCCAGTTTGGAAAATTGGCTACGAGTATCTTGATACGTTTTGAATATGGACTCCCATAAATATTTGATATAATAATCAAGCGTTGCTTAAAATTATATATTTTCAGCTTTATGACGAATCAGGAGTGTTATTGGTTGATGAAATACCCACGATTGTCTATAACTATGATGGTTCCAAGTATACTTCTCATCTCTCTGTGCAAGGAGCGAACTATTTGTACACGTCGCGTTATTACTGTCAGAAAAATGACACCAGTCAACCTCATCCCTCCAGTGCTGCCAACATATATGTGTATGTGAAAGGTATGTCATCATATCATCAATTTTAAAATATCAATGGTATTTATGAAAAAAAAGATCTAAAGTTTACTACAGAGCCTATAGGTGCATAACAAAATCGTTCCTAGAATTCTAGAGTAAAAATATATTAATTAAAAAACCCAGTGAAGTTGGTCTTAAAGACGATGATTATAACGTAATCAAAGGGTTTTAAAAAATTTATATATTTTTTGTAAAAAAGATTAATTTGGTCAACGTATTTTCAAATTGATGGTAAGGTTGAGATAGGCTTTTTCTGGAAAATAAATATTAGCCTAGTGTGTAGCAGTACAGTCAAACTAAAATTAAAGTTGATGAAATCTAAAAATTATAATACACAAATTTATTTTTAATTTATTTGAATTAGTTGTGACAAGTTTAACTTCACACAGATAGTTCTACTGATTCGTTTCATTTTGACCCAAGTTTTATGGAATAACTAAATAGTATTATAAGTAATCACAATTCACAGGAAATATACTTTTAGGAAACAATATAAAATCGTTTATATATATATATTGTCAGTTTAAAAGACCCACCATCATACTCACTATTATTATCATCTCATCTCATCGGGACATGAAAAAAGCCTCCGTGGAAAGGATGTACCTACGATTAGTAATTAGACTACATTCGGGCGTCCCCTGGGCAGTGGCACATTAGTACGAGTTAATCTTTCCACTACTGGGCAACGAATGATGTAGCCCAGGGGTGCAATATTTAATATTTACCAAGGATATAGTAACAGAGCCTTATCTAACCCCCTGTTTAGTGTCAAACCATTAGCTAAGAGTTCCCTCCACCGTAACCCACACTTTATTTACATCATACACCACCATAATTGGGTTAACTAGCCATTCATCCATACCATAATCTATCAAATCATTCCATAACATACTCCTATCGTGCGCTTTCTCCATATCAACGAATGCACAGTAAACTTTCTTCCTTACTGTCATTCATTTCTCAATCACGTGTTACAATTCAAATATCTGGTTCATGCATTATCTGGCATTGAATGAATTATGATTATTGCATATTATTTATACTTTATACTTTTTACAGATGAGGATAATTTAATAGTGTTAGACTCAATGATGCTTCCATTTCTGAGTGTGCAGCAACATGGCTATGTGTTGATTCCTTGCCGCCCATCCTCTCCGGATATACAAATAGAACTATATAAAGAAAGTGAACTGGTGAGTGAAAATTACATAATAAGTTATATAATATCTAGAAAACATTGATAGGCCTGGGTGAATGGAGACGAGTATATGGGGTGCAACGCCCCCAACCTCTACCCCCCAAAATTTTCAGAAGTTTTAAAAATTAAGCTTAAAGATGGTATTGTATCAAACTACAAATGAATCACAGAGGCATTCCTTTTCAAAGATTTTCCAAGAAAGAACCACTCAAAATAGCTTCCAGAAGCATTTAATTTAAAAAAATCCAAGCGAATATTTCTCTAAATGATTTCTACAGCCATCCGGTTTTTAAAATATAAACAAAAAATAAATGGTATGGAACTACACAAGGACTTTCTCGATCTATTGTTTAAAAATTGAGATATTGATTCAAAAATTTTAGTATAATATGCACTAGCGAGCCCAAGAATAAATTGCGCTAAACATACGTAAAACATGTTTTGACTCATGGTTTTAAATTTTATAATTTTATTTTTTAAAGAACTAACGTCCGCATTTTTATATTTGGACCAATAAAAAATATCAATGTTGGGTCCCCAAGGGTCAACACTTCGTATACAAATTTTGACTTTCGGTTAACATTTTTGGCATTTTATTACGGGATGCACATCTTATTGTTATCGCATTGCTATTAAATTTCTCTTTTATACATTTTTATCAATATAAGAGTAGTTATTGACAATTGAGTCTAAAATTAGAGAGATAAATTATTGTTGTACCAGCGGTGAATCCAGGAGGGGACGCGGGGGAGGACTAATCTAGTCTATCAACAATTGTTTTGAGGATTGGAGTTATTGGGCATAAGATAGAAAAGATTTTAATTTTAAAAAAGTTCGAAAATAAGTTTCTTCAGCACAAAAATCAGAAGCAACTTTTCCTGTGCATCCGCCTCGGTGACCTCATGGTCTAAGGCGCTACTCTTCCAGTAGATTCAAACATTTTTCGAATAGATTCGATTTAAAATTCCCTAAATGACGTATATTCTATGTTAATGATGAGATAATACAAATAATTATAAACATTTGAATCCTTGTATCTATATAAATTTTGGTAGATAAGTTTTAAAAAACTAACCCACACATTGGTTGTGTGTTGTTTGTTAAATAACCCGCCTAGGTGGCGTAGTTGGCTAACGCGCCAGTCGTATTGAGCTCAACCGCTGAGGACGGGGAGATCAAGGTTCGAATCTCGGTCGGGTGAACTGGGTGTGGTTTTTTCTAAATGGTTTTCCACTCCCCCTCCACGCAAATGCGGGTTCACTTCCTCTAATTCAAACTTCCCAAATCTTAATCCATTAGCGTAATTGGTACTTAAAAAGCGTATAACCTGAACGGGTAGTAAGACGCTGTTCTAAATATAATATGTTAAATATTTAGGTAAATACTATAAATAAATAGCTGAACGAGTCAAACTAAGAGGCCTTTTTCCTATTAGTTTGCTTAGTTATTATTTTATACATTCATTCATAAAATTAATCACCATTTTAATTAGGTAAAGACACTCTTTTTTTACTGAAATTGTAAGCCGAAATAAGAAAATAATCTGACAGATAGTTTTAAAAGCTACGACTATTTGTCGATTAAACTTAGTTGTTTAGGAATAAATTTGTTTTTGTTGTTGTGTTTATATATTGATGAGTTATATAACCTGTGCACATCACAAGACATATTTAGAATATTAAAATCTCACAGATTACAGTGGGATGGACTGAAGCGCGAATGTAAGAATCTAGAACCATGTTCAGGGTAGTGACTGGTAAACCCAATGGGAAGAGACCATTGGGAAGACCTAGACCAGATGGGAGGATAACATTAGAATGAACCTGAAAGAGATAGGATGTAGTGAGGAAGATTTGGTTTAACTAGCTCAAGATAGGGATAGGGTGTAATGAGGTGGACTGGATAGAACTAGCTCGAGATAGGGTTAGGTGGTGCACTTTTATAAGTACAACAATTAACTTACGGGTTACTAATGCCATAGAATGAGTAAGTAAGTTTACTTTCTAAGGTAAAAGGTTTAACTTAATTTATTTATTATTATATATTATAATATTTCAGAACGCAAGGATTTCCTTCTATACTTCAGAATAAACGCAATCTAATATGTAGATTTATTTATATTTAGCACTACTTCTTACTAACCTTTCGGGTAGTACGCTAATGACCTAATTACGCTAAAGTGTTAGGTATTAATAAAGTTGAACCTAGAGGGATGTAGAATGGAAAACCACTTAGGAAATAAACACACTCAGTACACCAAACCGGGATTCAAACCCCGATCTCTCCACCATCGGCAGTCACGAGACATATCTGTCCAGCCCACTTGTTTTCAGTACTTTTTTATTATCATCTGGGCTGCAGTCACAAAGCATAATAGTTTAATTTTAGTGTGAAGAAATTTTTTACTAGCAAAAAACACACAAAACCATTTCAATCAGTTTGAATACTTAACTGTACAAATTTTCATATACATAATTTAACAAATACTTCTTCGAGTATTTTGCTAACGCACTTAAACATCTGAGAAAATATACGTTTTTAGATATTTTAAATATAGATAGGCCCTACAAATTAATTATTTTAAATCCATAGTATCAAATAGCTAGTATGGACTATAATCGGTGGTCATGGTGATTAAGAATTAGATTATTATGCTTTAGTTCACTGCTTTCGGAGAGGTCAGGGTTCGAATTACAGCTGAATCTACAGATAACTATCTTCCTCTTAAATAAAATGTGGCTACATTTCCTCTTAAATATATCTTCCTCGGCAATCAGCGTGATTAAAATGTGCATAGTCCTGACGGGTAGTAAGACGTGCTGCAAAAAAAAGTATATCGTAATTATATTTAATAAAACATGTTTCTTAGAATATTTATCACGCCCTGAGCTCAGTGTTGCCAATTTAGCAACTTTGTAGACCTGGCGACTTTTAGGGTTCTGAAACGACTAATTTTAATTTTTAGCGCTTAGTGACTAATATGGTGATTGTCGATTTTTCTTAGTTTTATGTCAAGTTCATGTTCATTGTTTTAAATTTTAATGATGCCGAATTTTGATTTTAATAATACCATACTGCAATAACGAAAAATGCATTCATTCGGTTTACAGAAGAACTCTAAACTATTTATCTGCCATTCAAAAATCACAATCACGGATCGGGAGATCAACTCAGTCCACTGGTCTATCTTACATTCAGTTCAGATTAATGTACGCATTTTTTGTTTGGCGACAAATCTGATGACTATTTTTTCGTTTAGCGACAATCTAGCGACTTTCTGGTACTAATATAGCTTCAAAAATTATATGTCATTGGCAACACTGCCTGAGTTTGTGAATCTGGCTCTTCAGCTAGTCTGAGTTTGAGACCACGGCTTTAAACCACGTGGCCACCTAAGCGTTATATACATATACCCTTATATATTTACATATGTAACTGTAACCTAACCACTTTATTTCTTGTCATCTTGTAAGGTGGACAGTTCCAGTTTCGAAAAGGGAAATATGACAATTGAGTACGACCCAACTGACGGAATAACACTGCGCCATGTCGACATAAAAAATGGCGGTGATTACGAATGTGTAGCCAAGCTGGGTGATATAACTTCCACGAGCATTTTCTCAGTAAATGTATCACGTAGGTATCACACTTATTTTTATATAGTATGTGTAAACTTTTTGTGTGAATATTCAGCTTCATAATAATATTATTAATGTTTAAATATATACACCTCGTTTACGCTTAGTAGTTTAGTGGTCTTACCTTTACTTATTACACTATGACCTTTTTTATAAGTTGTAACGTAGTGAAACCAAAGTAAACGAAGGGTAGACAGTAAACAACAGTCAAACAATAATAAATAAATAATTTATAAATTTATTAGTGATGTTTGTAAACTATATCACTATAATAGGGATAAGAACTTAACGAAAAAAAAAAGCCTAGTTTTTTCCCCTCGTGCTTGGTGATCTAAAGAGAATTCACGATCATATCATCATCATCATCATCATCATCATCATCATCATCATAAACTGTTTCCAGCCTGTGTCCAGGTCTGTTTAGTAAAATGCCTCCACCTCCCTCTGTCCTTCCACCATTATTCCTCCTGCACTCTCTTACATCCTCTTTCTCTCACTTGCACACTTGCTGCTATCTGTTCCTCCCATCTCTTCCTTGATCTTCCTTGCAGTCTCTTTCCTACATACTTCATATCCATCAACCTTCTTGGAATCCTTTCCCTTCCATCCTCATTACGTGCCCATACCATCTCATCTTAGCTTCCTCTATTATCTCATGTAGCCCTTGTATCCCAACTCTAGACCTTACATCTTTATTTCTAATTCTATCTCTTCTTGTGACAGCTAGCATGCTCCTCAAAGTTTAATTTCCATGGCCTCTATTTTCATTGTTTCTCTTTTATCCAAAGTCCAAGTTTCCGCTTCATACGTATTTATGGGTATGAAGAATGTTATATACAGCACTTCCTTACTCTTTAAGGGCACTTCTCTTTTCCATAGTATAACTCTTACACACCTGTAGAATACCTCTCCCTGCTTCCCTCGTCTCACCTTATTTTATCTGCTGCCACCTTTTGCCTCAATCACACTGCCCAGAAACTTTACATTCTTTGTTTCTTTCAAATCTACTCCACCCAGTTTATCATCTTTCTTGGCCTTGTTCTCTGTCTTGTCATCACCATAACTTCCCTTTTCATTCTACTAAATTTAATTCCACACTTTTTAACCTCCTCATTCTATTCCTGCAACTCTTCCTGTATTTCCTCTTCATTTTCCTCCCATACCGTCAAGTCATCTGCAAACATCATTGCTTTCATTTTCTCCTCGCCCAGTTTGCCTGCCACTATATTCATTATCATTTCCATCACCAATAAAATAGTAATTGTGAAAGGGCTCTTCCCTGCTTGACTCCATTTTTTAATTGGAGCCTCTCTGTCCACTCTCTTTCCGTCTTTACACCACTCACATTATTATAATAAATAGTCCTTACTTTCACTACCATTCCTTATGAGCTTATATCAAATGATTTGTAATAGTAATTTCTATCCCAAACGTCTTACAAATAATGGTCTTACAGTTATCAATATTGATTTTAAATTTATTTCAAAACAAAGTGTCGTAATTATTGTTTTAAGGGATATTTTTGAGTTAAATTTGAGCTAGGGAAACATAATTAAAACCAACACTGATTAATTTAGGCATATTTCTCAAATAAGCTCAAATATCTACAAAATAAATTAGAATTTGCCTGTAATTATGTTATGTCTCTTTCAGCTTACACAGAATCAGTCAGTAAGCCCATGATGGACAATATTCAGAGCATGCATGTAGAAGTAGGTGACACTGTTATCATCAATTGCTGGGTGGAAATGGCTTCCAACATCAAGTTCAACATGAATTGGATATATCCAAACATGAAAGAGGTAACAATTTTTTTTCCTTCATATTTCCAACTTATGTATCGAAACCTAAATTATAACATTTCAAAGTGTTTCTAAACATGTTTATTATATTGGTGTCTTAAAATGGATTGTTGAAATGGTTATCGCTCCTAGACACTGTTTTAGAAACAATCTGGTGTGCAAAGGAGTCTAATTTATCACCAAGGGTGTGAAAATCCATTCTACTTGTCAGTACACCATGGATTGCCTTGGGTAAAACTTGATTGACACTTTCACTTAAAAATAGCATAAACTGCTTGACTATCGCAGTAATTCACACGCTGTATGTTTCCCCATGATGCATTCTAACAAAAACTTAAAGCTTGTTATCAACATATTTTATTTTCCCGTAATTAAATCACTGTCACGATGGATATTTTCAAATTATAAAGCTGTGTCGTGGTACAACCCAATACATCGACACAAAAGTTTTCCTCCAAGAGGTTATTTCAAATCTCCTCACAACAACTAACGAAGCTGCATGCTTGCTTCTAGCTTTACAGTGCATGCGCTTTCAAATGTACATGGGCGTTGATCTAAGATGGTAGGTTTTGAGATTTAATTGGGTCCCCCATGCCTAATATCTCAAGCGCAGAGGACGAGGTACTGTGGGTCCACACTTTCGCCGAAAATCTAGCGCAAAACAGAAAAGTAGTCACGTGACGAGCTCTAAGCCAATCCCAAGATTTCCGCCTTATCAGCGCGAGCTGTTCCACTAATATTCTCGTAGAGATGAGTTGACCTTAAGCAGAACAGCTCGCGCCAATGAGGCAGAAATCGTGTTTTTGGTTTAGAGCTCATCACTTGAACTTGATTCTGTTTTACGCTTGTTTTTCGGTGAGGGTGTGGATATATATACAAGTGGCACTATCCCTCCCATTAATATCAGTACCGACGTATAACCCAACCCGAACGGCTAGTAAGACACGATGCTAAAAATAAAAAAATATATCAGTACCACAAACAGTTAAGTGTTTTGTTTGGAAAATATAAAGGCTTGGGACCATGCATATGACCAAGCAAACTCATTCATAAGACTTAGCGAACTATTTTCATTATGTAATTCTTGTTAAATAAATCTCTACCAATCTCATTTTTAATTCTAGTTTAAATTGAAAATGTACTTGTCCTGCCTTCCTTGCTGTCAATTATTTAGTTACTATTATCTCTTTATTTATATAATATTTAACTAAAATATCACCACCTATATATTTAAAACATGAAGCAATTCTTTTAGGCAATGGTTAATGGAATTTTACCCAACAGCTTTCACCAAATTTTTTTAAAAAAGCTTAAAGCTTAGACACCGAAGGTGTCACTAAAAGATTTTAATTTCAAAAGTATTCAAATGGGGGAATTTTTAATTTGGGATTAAAATTGAAATATGACGCTACCTAAATTAATATTGAATTCCTAATACACATTTCTAAAAATTAATCTAAGGCCTACAGTTGAGAGCTGTCATTGCAGAATTGACTCGTGGTGCGACAACGGGTAAGCTAGTGTAGCATTGGTGTATTTCCCTAACGGTTGAGGCTTTTAAAGTTATTCTCCTGATATATATTCGTTACAATTCATATCAAGTCTCTGTTGCAAAAGTTTTGTGGGGCTAAATTCACTGAACTGTAGTATTAAGTCACCCCACCTCTTATTTAACGCATTTCTCTTATTTTAAGTCGCACTCCACCCCTTACCCCCACCCTCGTTTACACATTTCTAAAAACAAGGTGCGTCTTAGAATCGAAGAAGTACGGTAACATCACCTCTTTATAGTAAGGGGCGAGTAAAACGTTGGATCTCCTCTTTTTCAAGGCAAATGTTTAGTTTTTACTCCCGCTGTTAAGTCGCTAGTAGGTTTGATATTTAATGGTAAGAATTTCGTAATTTTATTCCAAGCATTCATTAGATGGAAACTATTTCCTCGACTGCTTTGACAAATAGTCTTAGGCGTTATCTTTTGCAATAGACTGGACTGCCCTTGACGGGAATATCAGGGCTTGAATCTCGGTTGGGTATGTATTGAAGAGATTTTTCCTTAAACGTTTCCTCATTCTTCCTTCATGCAAATGCGGGTAGACTTCATCTAAATTCAACCTTCCTCGTCCCTAACATATTACTGTGATTATTACACACATATATATATATAAACCTAACGGGTAGTAAGACGTGGTGCTAAAATATACTATAATAAATAAAAGCTATTTTTCAGGAAAAGAGAATCTCTGAGAGTAACACAACCCATAAGAATGTCAATGTCGGCAATTTGAAACAAATCCAATACAAGTATGAAAGAAACCTTACCATCCATAACGCAACTCATCGAGACGAGGGAGACTACACATGTCGGATTGTGGACCACAACGGAAATACGAACAACGTCAGTCATTACATGAAAGTTTACGGTATGTTCACATCGTCCTTTAGTACTTTACAGCTGCTCAGATGGTTCCGTTTAATATTTATAAGACTGTGAAAATACATTTTCCATTTAAACTACAATCCAAATCCAAGGTTTATAGCTAAAATAGATTTTGAATTAAATATCATGCTTTAAAATATTTTCGATTTGAATCAGAAAAAATAAAAATGTTTCAAATCGAATCCTAACATTTAATGGGTTTTTTTAAATCGAAAACTAACATTTGAATTGATTATTGTGTTTTCTGTCAAACTCCATACAACAGTTAATATCATAAACACCGCGTTTAAACGTGATCAGTAAAAAGTAAAATGTAAAATTTTGACCAAATGACTTTCATAAAATATTTTTACTAGACAATTTCAGGATCACAATCTTCAGGAAATTAGAGGTTCCCGAAACTCGTTCAGGAAAATTTATTATTATAAGTTTAAAGGACTGTCTATCAATGTGACGTTTGTATTTAATAATGCTCATTAACAATATTATTTATTTACTAAAGAGAAATAACCTTATCTTCCTTTAACCATACGGTTACCCTAAATTTCAGCAGCTTTTTTTACAGCTACTTAAATAATCAATACAATTGAGCGCCATTAAATAACAATCACACTAAGCTACTTGATGATAATTTATCCCTGAAAAATTACTGAAGGAAAACATATGTTTGGCGAAAAATACTGATAAAAGTGTATTTTAAATTCTAAATCGTGCACTAAATACACCTTTATTACTTGGATTGAAATACATTTGCTTTCATATTTTAGATAGTAATAGTAATGATAATAATAGGGTAAACTACTGTTTTTAAAGTACAACGGTGCTTTTTGGGAGAGGTTTAGTAACTAAAACGTAAGAGCTAGCCAGATAGACTAGCTCAGTTGAAAAATGTTATCTAATCTGAATCTTAGAGCCAGTTTCATAGTCAAATTTAGTACGCCTCAAGTGCGGCGCTACACTAAATACAAGACGACACCTACCTAAACTCGAATGGAATGGGCCGTTCTCGTATAGGAAACTGGTCCATTCCTTTCTGGTTTAGGTAGGTGTCGTCATGTACTTAGTGTAGCACCGCACTTGAGGCGTACTAAATTTGACTATGAAACTGGCCCTAGGATCTATTTTGATTTTAAATGTTTGGATTGTATTCGAAATATCAAATATTTATATTAGGAATTTTGAATCGAATTCAATTCTTTTCTGGCTTAGGGTATCGGATTCGAAGTTTCGAAGCTACGCATAGGCTTAAATATTCATTTACATACTCATCAAGCTATAATTTTGAAATTTAATATGTTTGCAAACAGGTAATACTATATTAAACTAAACGCTTCGATAATAGCACGGATGGAGAGTATATAAAATACAAACATTATTTTTTGCAATCAACATAGACAACATTTTACTTTATCATTAATTTTACTTTAATACTGTGACAGCTACAGATCTTATTACTTAAAGCGAAAATGGTTTTTGTAAATTTTGTAATTGGTCCTTAATACCGTGTTCTTTATCATCGGCCTTTGATTAAACTAAACATTTAAAGTACAGGGTACCCCAAATAAAACCAGCCCCAAACGCAAACTCATAAGCAGACATACGCTTGTGAAGTGCGACGGTTCAATTATCTTGTTCGGTCACTGTTGCACGCATGCGCAAGCAGAAAGTAAAGGAAAACAAAACAGTCGACAAGAGAAATTATGCATAGCAGCTGGTGTCACACATTTCGAACACAGACTTTTAAATAGTGTACTTTTGGGGCCGGTTTTATTTGGGGTACCTGTATATTAAAACTAGTTTATTTTGTATCATAGCATAATATGAAATAATAAATAACGAGAAATTGTTTAGCTAATCTTTAATGGGTTTTTTTCAGATATAAACACAACTTATAACGACTTGGTTTACAAAGGTAATACAACAGCTAGAGTGTACGCTGGTAACATAAGCACATGGGTTGTGAACATAATAGCACACCCAAAACCTCAAATAACATGGTATGGTCAATACCAAAATGAAATACGTCCTTCTGAAAATATAGAAATAATTATTTCTGAAAAGGAAACTGTCCTTAAAATCAAGAATGTGGAAATTGAAGATACCGGAAACTACAGTCTGAAATCAGAAAACAACAATGGAACGAAATGGAAAAATTTTTCGTTAATAGTTCTAGGTATATTACTAAAAACATTTGCTTTACTATTCACCAGTGGTCTAATGCATCAATAGAAATGAATTACTTACAAATTTTTTAATAGCGAAATAAAACTTTTTTATTATTCAATTATTATATCTATCACTGCTCATGGTCTCTAATGCTATGCTCATAATTGTATTAAATTTACACCTTAAAGTATTTGACTTTTAACTGTTGCAGCCGTTGGATCAAAAGATAATATTAGCATATATTCAGAAATAATACAATTTTTTACTAATGTGTTTCAGTAAAAAGAAAATGCAATGTAAAATAATAAATAAGATAATATAATAGTTAAGTGCCGGTAATATTAGAAACACTATTTAATAAATTGCAAAATATTCCCCCCAGATAAACCCTTGGTGCAGCTGATTGATGACAATGCTTATTTCAATCAAGGTGAACTATATACAATCAGATGTAAAGTTGCGGGCTACCCTAAGCCCAAAG
This sequence comes from Timema shepardi, assembly GCA_902151425.1. Classification (NCBI taxonomy): domain Eukaryota; kingdom Metazoa; phylum Arthropoda; class Insecta; order Phasmatodea; family Timematidae; genus Timema; species Timema shepardi. Next base: position 16,749 of record CABFVX010000150.1, on the reverse strand, counting down.
TAAGTTGGTTCATCAGCTACTGTCGAATCCCACATGAGTGTGAAAATGAAGATCCCTTTGAAATAAATCATGTGAGTATTGATAACACTTATTGTTAGATGTAAGATAACGTGTTTAATTTGTTAAATTAATAGCTAGAGCCGGTACTATGAAGGTTATTTGAATGACAACAAGTAAAATATATATGTATGTCCTAGCTAAAGTTGTTAAAAAAATTGTTGACATCCACACCTCCCCGACGCCTTACTCAAACGATCTCCCCGAAGTCTCCCGATGGCGCCCCCCTCCAGCCTTTTTTTTTTACCACCTTCACCCCCCACCACACGCAGAACCGATAATGGCAATCTCATTATGAATGATGATGCAATTCTCTTTCATTTAACATTCGTATGGGGTAACCGGGCTCCAAACGACACATCCCATGATGGTGACTTATCCTCTTACACATCCCGCGTCCTTCTCCCTACACCCTAATCCCCACCCTCGCTTATGAGCCCAAGATGTGAGGGTTTTCCATTCTATTTTCGACAACTGCTTATGCACTTCACCTACCCTATACAGTCTATAGACCGGGTAGCCTAAACTATTGCGTGTAAGCGTCGCGACTCAACATTCAAACCCTTGACCAAAAATTACTTCCAGCACCCTGACTCTAAATAGCTCATCCCCTGTCATTCCCTCATCATCCTGTTCTCCTACTAGCCACCCCATGTCAACCCTCATCACCCCCTCCCTAACCCTTCCTTCCACTTTCATCACCCTAACATGCGACAACTGTCTTGACAACGACCTGGTGCCATGTGACCGAAGACTTGACAATGAGCTGGCACAGTTTGACCGGCGGTTTTAAAACGTTCTAACGTTAGACAGCTTGATCTCGTAACGTTAAACTGCCCCCTTCAGCCCCACTCCCACCCCCTAATACTTTCTCTATCCTTAGTCCCACTACACCAAGAACCCTTTAGGGTGAATTACGGCTATGTGTTCTGGATGTGGTCGATATAAGGAGTAGTAGAAAAAAAGTCGGCGGGGGTGCCAAAATATGTGACGGGGGCTTTTATGTCCGCCATATTGAACAAAAAGTGAGCTAGGACATACTTATAATATCTACTACAACAGTTCCCTCCTGTAGTAAAACACGGTGATTAAAATGAAAAATTCTCTCCTGAATATTAATATCTATGCATCTAATAAATGTTGTCATTTGCATTATCTTTATAGCTAAACCCTTAAGGTTGAAGTTTAGGGAACGTGAGAAAAGGGTAGTGTTTTTATAGCATTTTTTTTGCCAAAATAATAAAATATTTCTCCAGTAGAAACATAGAGTTTAATTTTCTTAACATAGTGATATCAACAGTGTTGTTTAATATTTGTCAAGGATGTCCCGGAATTTTATGAAAACTTTTTCTCTTGATTTAAAAAGTTTCTTGTCAAATTATAAAATGCTCATTACATATATTGACGTGATCATGACCATCGAACAGTGTATATATGAATATATAATATTTCATTATGATTAAAACACTTATAATATCCAGAAAAAATGCATATCAAAATGATTATCAACAAAATAATTAAATTTAAACAAAAGTAACAGAGAATATTGAAATAACACTTATTTACACCCATTACCAAGCATAGAAAAATATGTTATATAAGCTCAATTATTATACAAGTTGAGTAGAGGTTTCATTAATATGATTACTAAATAATGTTGTATGCTTATGTTTTTTTCAAGTACAAGAACGATACAAACATGCATTACACAGAATTGCACCGCAAGGATATATTCTGGGAATCGGAACTCAATATTTTAGCTCAAGACTCGGGTCAAGTGTTTTGCTGTGCAAATAACGAAATTGGAGGAAGGAACCACTCCATAAATTTTATCGTTACAGGTAAGGAATTAATTATTAATTTGACGTCATAGGTGAGGAGTTGATTGTTAATTTTATAATTACCGGTTAGGAGTTGAATGTTAATTTTACATTGCTACAGGTGAGAAGTTGATTGTAGATCTTATATCGCTATGGATTGGGAGTTGGTTGTTGATTTTACATCGTTATGGGTAAGGAGTTGATTGTTAATTTGATAATTACAGGCTAGGAACTGAATGTTAATTTTTACATTGCTGCAGGTGAGGAGTTGTTTGTTAATTTTACATCGTTACGGGTGAGGAGTTGATTGTTAATTTGATAACTATAGATTAGGAATTGAATGTTAATTTCACATTGCTGCAGGCGAGGAGTTGATTGTTAATTCTATATCGTTACGGGTGAGGAGTTTATTGTTAATTTTATATCGTTACGGGTGAGAAGTTGATTGTTAATATTACATCGTTACGGGTGAGGAGTTGATTGTTAATTTGATAACTATAGGTTAGGAATTGAATGTTAATTTTACATTGCTACAGGTGAGGAGTTGATTGTTAATTATATATCGTTACGGGGTTAGGAATTGATTGTTAATTTTACATCGTTATGGGTGATGAATTAATTGTTACGTTGACATCGTTACTGGGTAAGAAGTCAATGCCGTCGTGATTTGTAAATATCAAAGCGTTAATCAGTAAAACTCAGTTTTTAAGAAAACAATTTATCGTAAGGATTGTACCTTTGGTGGCGGTAAATTTATAGTCCTAACAAACTTATTTAATATGTAACCTATTAATGTTATAATTAAAAGTCACCATAATTCAAATAAAATACGATTAAACTGATTGGAAAATCGACATGAGATCCAACCAAAGTCATAAAAGAAACTGGGCCGAGCTGAGAAAGCACTGTTAATGTGGAGGTCTGTAATTTGTGTAATCAAAATGCTACAAGTTAATACAATATCAAATATAAATTAAAAATAAACACAACGCAATCAAAAATCAATTAATAGTCTTATCTACCTTCTATGATAATTATTTAAAAGGCCAGTTATAACATAAAAACACAAGTGTAAAAAAAACCCATCAAGTGATGCCCATTTTAAGACAATATTTTAAAAGTGTATTTTAATTTTAACTCAGATATTGGGAATGAAGACCAGTTCAGCGTGTGGGGACCAGAAAACCCCATCGAAGGGGATGAAGTGAGGCTGCATTGTGGAGGAGTTGTCAGCAACTTCTCCAGTGAAATATCATGGTTTAGAACCGAACTTTATGATAAGAAGGAGCACATTATTACCAACGACACAGGTACAGTAACTACATGGAATGGAATACAATTTTAGTAGGAAGTGGAGGAGGTTACATAATGATGAGTAACATACCATGTACTCATAACAAGACTTTTTAGAATAATAAAATATTGTAGATTATGTCGGGCAGGATTTGCAGTGGGACTGCAGGATTCTAGAACCATGTTCAAGGTATTGACTGACAAACCCAATGGGAATATACCATTGGGAAGACTTATACGCAGAAGGGAGGATAATATTAAAATGAACCTAAAATAGATAAGGTATAATGAGGCTGACTGGATAGAATTAGCTCAAGATAGGGATAGGGTGTAATAAAGTAAACTGGATAGATCTAGCTCAAGATGGGGGTAGGGTGTAACGCGGTGGATTGGATAGAACTAGCTCAAGATAAGGATACGGTGTAATGAGGGGACTGGATGGAACTAGCTCAAGATAGGGATAGGTGGATTACTTTTGTAAGTGCAGCAATGAGATTTTGACTTCCTAATCTCGTAGAGTAAGTAAGATAGAGAAAGGTTATTCAACAGAAATGTTATATCCAGTAGCTCTGCATAAATCTTCTAGAAGGCTACAGGTTTAACTTTATATGTTTTGAATGTTTCTAGATTTCACAGTGTTGAATACCAGTACCTACTTGTCATATCAATCGACTTTATTGATCCCGAACATCACCAAGAGATACAACGGTGTCTATGTATGTGTTTTAACCAAACTTGAAGGGTATGAGAAAATGGAGGAAATAAATGTTCACGTACAAGGTGAGATGTTATATTAAAAGTTTCATTCATTAATAGAACTACAGAAATCAGTTAAATGGTATACATGTTTTAGTATTATGAAACTAAAGCTTCCGCCGATTTTAAATAGAGTGAGTGTGTTGTGAGCGTTCCCGTGGTGTAGTGGTCGGTCAGTGCACCTGTCTACGAGTCTAAGGGTCCCGGGTTTGATTCCTGGTTGCATCTAGGGTATTTTTCCCTTAAGGGGAATAGTCCTAACGATCACGAGGGTTTGGATAATTAGACTTAAGTTAGGTTAAGACACCCCCCCTCCCAGCTCCACCACTTCATAATAACTATCATTCCATCGTCTCATGAGGGTACGACGTATAGACAACCTCCTATGGTGTACCCTGGGCAAAGTTTAATGATAATAGTCTACTCATAAGGCGACCAAACCTGAACGTAAATGTCTCTTCGGGTCAAATGTCCCATACGATTAAAAATTTTAAAAAAACACCTAAGGTCCTTGGCCCTGTTGAGTGCAAGTCTAAAACCTATTTTGTGGGTTGGTGGGCGGGAGGGTGAAAGGCGTGGCGTGGCTCCACAACCGACCGAAGTATCCTTTCGCGCCAACAAGAACAGATGGAAACCGTAGATGGCGCTAGCTACTAGATGAGTCTTGCGGAGAAATAATAAGTTTGGAAATATCAGCTTTCTCAAGAACGAGAGAAATTTTTATAGTAATATTTTCAACACCTCTTCTAGGATAATGTATCAATGTTTATTAGGTGTTACATTTTTTTTTATCAAGCCGGCAATGTTCTGTAAAAAAATGTCAATTTTATCAATATTTCATCACTTTTAAAATTATAGAGGAGGTGTGTATATAAAAAGTATAACTTAGTCAACATACTTCTATTATCTAACAAGCCGTTTCTGAAAATAAAACTGCAAAACAATAAAAATTCTTGAAGATAACCGTTTGTTCCCAGGGCTCTGCATTTACACGCCAAATGAAAAGGGCCAATCGCCTTAACTATTTTGTATTCTTTTTAATAGATTTAAATAAGTATGGGAGTAGATAATGGCAGCCCTTTCCCTCACCTGGATTAACCCCTGGTAATATAGCATTAAACCGTAGATAAATTAAATGACACAGTAAGAGTACTGTGTACTACACCGACTACACTAACCAAGCACCTATGGTATAAATTTTGTTTATATTTGAATGTCTTAAAGGGAATGTCAATGATTAAAACCCATATTGGGGTAAGGAACCAACCTCCTTTTGTTTTGTCGGTGACGACAATCTCAGGAATTTGTTATCCACATGTTAATTTAATTAATAATTAGGTGTGCTTTTGTTGATTGCTTTTTTAAAAAAAAACTCTCTCGACCTCTCGGAAAGTGATGTATTGTGATCATGAAAAAAAATCTAACTCACGATTTTGATAAATGTTAAATTTTCATGACCCCCTGATACTGAAAAAGTGTTTTTTGCGATTTCATTATTGTTTGTATCTTGGTCTGAGATTAAAACTATTTTACCGATCCGTCTAAAACATGCTACCCAAAGTTTTCTTAAGGTTCACCCGAGAGGTTTTTGGAATTAGATATTAACCCTAAAATTAAGGTTAGTTTACAGAAGGACCAAAATAGAAGAACAAATTTATTTTCTCAAAATCCACTCTAACAATTTTGATTAAATTTCGAATCAAAGTAGTGTTTAACAGAAAGCAATTTTCACTTCCCCATGAAAATTAATTTAGCGATTCTTTATATAAGCAGAAATTTCCGATCATTTCTCCGCAACAATTTGAGATACGAAATAATTTATCATTTAAAGTTACAGTACTATTAAAAGTAAATATATTTGATTTACAATATAATCACATAGACCCAATAGTTTCCTAGGTAAAGGCCAGTAAATATATTTGATTTACAATATAATTATATAGGCCCAATAGTTTCCTAGATAAAGGCATATATATATATACACATACATATATGCCTTTACCTAGGAAAGTATTGGGTCTATATAATTATATTGTAAATCAAATATATTTACAGTACTGTAACTTTAATTTAATTTAATTTTAATTGTCGAATCACATATATATATATATATATATATATCGGTGATTTGACAATTAAAATTCTGCCTGGAGTGTTTCTGAAACAATTTATATTATTTAGTTTCACAAATCTTACGAGTTCTTAGTAAAAAAAATCCCCATTTTAATAAACTTTTTAATGCTTAATATTTTACAATGTCTTTCTCTCACAGATCTCCAAGCTCCCTTCTACATATATACCAACATGAACGAAACCAAATGGAACAGAGATAGTAGAAGTACCCTTCAGTGGAAATGTTTGGTCGGGGGAACCCCGCAGCCTGTTGTCACTTGGTATAAGGTATGAACGTTTTATAAAGTCCGACTCCTTAGCTCAGTGGGTAGAGTATCTGTCTACTTAGCTAAACGTCCCAGGCTCAATTCCCAGTATGGCTGAAACATTTATCATTGGTGAAATGTGGTTTCACATCTAACAGTGTTTAATTAACGGCGGGGGGCTGTGTCTGTTCTAGATTTAAGTTAGTTTACAAGTCATGTGCTGATGTAACCAGATTATTCAAATACATATATGGAATAGCTATAAACTTTGACAATAGCCCAAAGAAATAAAATTAATTAACAGTTCTTAAAGTTGACTCTATAATATCACGTAAGGCAATGTTGTTCAACTGGTAGCCCACGGTCCAAATGGGACCCGCGATCTTTGATAATGTGGTCCTCACATTATCCTGGGTAAAAATTAAGGGGAATCCTCGGTGGCAGATGTTAAATAGCTAGGGATTAAAATACAAATATTTATTTTAAAAGATCATGATTGCATTTTAATATACACATAATTAATTAATAAAATTATGTACATGTGAAAGTATGTTTTCTTGCGTGTATATTTCATATTATATTTTCGGGAGTTAATAAACCTAGTTTTGGAAGTAAAATGTGAAAAATTCTATCATCCAAAAATATAACTTCTCAAAAGTATTGAAAATAATGGTTTATTAAGGGTTGTTTGTTGGATTATATTAAGTTGATGGTAGTACTAAACATATATTCAGCCCACGGTGCAAAAGGATAGTCAAATTTGGCCCTTGGGATTAAAAAAAAGTTGGAAGACCCTGATGTAAGGAGTTAACGAAATTTACTTACATCATAGAACTGCCCACATCAGAACACATGAAATTATATTGCAGGGTTTTGCGTCCTTTTATGTGGTAAAAAAAACTAAAGGCCTGATCCGCGATTTTCTTTTTTATCACGCTATTTTTTCCTAAAACGTGGATCATTAGTAAGATGTGGTTTGTTCAAAACTTAACCAAAAAACTGAAATCATCCCAGAAGATGGCAGTTGCAAATACAAAAAAAATCGTTGGTAATAGTTTTACTAGCGCGGCTCAAAACCAAAAAACTTTTACTTCAGAATATATTGGTTCTTGTCGTTTAAAATATTAAAAGTAGGCTTAGTACATTTTACATTGTAAGATAATTGTATAAATGTCTATCTCAATTAGTCTGGCTATGTCAGTAATGGAGTGGTCAAGTTTCGAATCCCAGTTAGGTGTACTGAGGGATTGTTCCCCTAAATTCTTTCCCCATGTCACCTCCATGCAAATTCGTGTAGATTTTATCTAAATTCTACCTTTTTAATCCTCAGCCCACTAGTGTAGTAATTACTACATGTGTGGGTATTGCTCGAAAGGTTACTTAGAAGCGTGGTTAAAATAAGAAGATAATATTCTTTGTACAGCGATAATTTGAAATGTGATTCTTGAGAAGACAGGTGGACAGACAGGGTGACAAATGAACAATTCCTAAGAAGAGTGGGTGAAAAGAAAACCATTTTGGATGTGATTCTTCAGTGGAAAGCGAACTGAATCAGATACATCCTTAGGAGGAACTATCTTCTGCACGTCGTCACAAAAGAAGAGGTTGAGGGAAAGAGGGGCTTAGGATGGAGGAGGATTCAAATATTGGATGACTTGAAGGAAAGAAGAAAATTCTGGGAGCTGAAGGAGGAGGCAGAGGACAGAGCGGATTGCCAGTCTAATTACACTGACAGAAGGAATTGACCTTTCGTACGGCAGAACATACAATAATAATAATAATAATAATGGTGATGGACTGTTTCAGTCTAATAGGGGATGAATAAACACGTATTTCAGTAAGTAAATAAAGAGTGTTTAGGTATTCAATACAAGTCAAACACAATTAAGTAGCCAAAGGGTCTAACCCAGGGCTATTCAAATAGTTATCCAAGCGGTCTACTAAAAAAAATATATATATATATATTTTGCGGGCCAGACATTTAATTCAATCTGGGAGTAATTTGAAATTTATTAAATTATACTTTTGTAGTTTAAAATTAGGGGGAGAAGAGGAAGGAGTGAAACGTAATTTGATATTATATATAATTTTTATATATTTAAGTGAAATAAAAAAAACTTTAGACGAGTTTCAAAGTAGAAAGTGCAATTCTAGAGAACTTACAATAAGACTAATTACAAGCAAAGCAATTCGCTTTTACTATAAATAACGCGCTAACAATAAGCCAGGCAAATATCAACTGGCGAGACATCGGCTGCTGTTGGTTGGAGGGGAAAAGAGGTGTGAGTCACTCTCAGCCACCCTGTCGCTCGGCCACCTGCATTGTTCAAGATCAAAAGCAAGAATATGTTACATAGCTCAACCGTTATATGGTGGTGCTTGGAGGGAGATATACCGGGTCCAGAGTGGGGGATGTACACTACTGGAGTGTAAGCTTGCAATCCCTTGTAAACACACGATGTTAGTGGCGCCAAGGACCGAGTAACACTGGGCTTGCATCTTCCCCCACCACTGATAAGAGACTGAAGATCTCTCCGACCGTTCAAGGTCAGGCGCCTCTACATACCGTCTGAACTTTACGACACACATCTAGTGATACAGTAGTTGGACTTTCAATCCGCGGGCTAGTCTGCGAAGTTTGGTGGGCCGGAGGTGGACCAACGGCCACCAATTGAAAAGCCCTGGTCTTAACTCTAAGCCAAGGCATCACATTCTTATTAGACTGGTCTGCTGATGACGTGGAGTTCGGGGCTCGAATTCCAGTCGGGTCTACTGAGGGTGGTTTTTCCTAGATGGTTTTCCAATATCCTTTCATGCAAATGCGGGTATATTATTTTTTAAATGCTTCCTTCCTCGTCTCTACCTCTTTAGGATAATTATCATGCGTATAACGTAAACAGGTAGTAAGACGCGTAAAAAAACATATAAGTATGATCTATTAGTGCTTACAAACGTAATTAGAGAAAACTAAGCCCACGTTTCCCGCTTGATCTTTTTCCGTGCACTGAATCTTAGTATCCGTCCGGGCTACCCACATATATATACACTGATGGGGTAGGGACAAGGAAGCCAGAATTTATAAGTATTTTACTCATATTTTAGTGGAAGAATATTTGTAATCACTTAGGGTGGAAAAATCACCTTGAGTACACCCGATTTGGATTTGAACCGTGACCTCCCGTCACCCGGAAACCAGACAGGACGAGATTGATAACTTTTTTCATGTGCCCTCCCTACTTGTATGGCTAAATATAACGTTTGTTAGAGCTAGGTTAGGTTAAGTTAGTGAAACGAGTTACATGTAACAAGTACAATCAAATGGGGTAACACTTACCCTCTGCCCTGTTGAACTCAAACTCTGTCAATCATGAGCACTGACCTCCTCTCTCCAATGCACAGTTCCATAGACTAAACGGAGCCGTCTTTCTACAGCCGACTCGAGAAGAAATGAACGCCTGAGAAAAAAACAACTGAAGGCGACTCGGCGCGCTTAGTTGCCCCTTCCTCTACCTGGGCTATTCTCGAAGCTTTTCCTAGTTCTATGGGTGACCAGCAGAGTCCCCGCTCCGTACCTCTCTCTCCCCTTTCCTTTTCTCCCTCCTATCCTCCCGCTCTCTGTGGCTAACGCTGTCCGTTTAGTTTGTTATAAATTGGGATGTTTTGATAGTATTGTCACTCATTGCACCTTTGACTTGGAAGAGGTTAGAGTGGCGTATTAAATTAAGATTTTTATTAGAGTTGCCAAAATTCTCATTCGAATAATGGGGGGGAAGGTCTCTTCAAAATTACTGTTTCAGACTTGCGAATAGAAATTTATTTTTATGGGTAGAGTTTGTAGACTGTCTTTGGGGGGTATGCTGTTATCGCGTATTAATATAATTTAACACTATGTGGAACCTTGCTAATAGTTCATGCCAGAACTTGACCTCTATTTATGCTCCAGGTGTCTGAGGTTTTGGTTTAATACTAACCACCACTCTGATCGATTTCATTTGGGTTTTTGGGGAATATTAGCCCTTATGACAGATATGATGTCCTTTATTTGAGCAGAGGCTAGCACGTTTGACTGTGGCGTGCGTCGCCCCTAAAGTAATTATATGGGAAATTAACTCCCACTAAGTGTATTGTTAGACAGGGAACTTTCACTCATCACTGTTCAATTTTCTTAATGGCGAACGTCAATCATGGTAGTCAAAGGTATTATGTTTGAGTTATGCCCTGGAGATCGACGTTTTTATTAAAATAGTGGCCTTAGGAAGCGCCAATTTCAAATTCTAATCCTTCTAGTCAATTTCACCATAAGTGAAATAAATGTTTAATTATGTTAATGTTTCACATTCTAATCTTTCTAGTCAATTTCATCTTTAGTGAAAATTCTATGTCAAATCATAAAAATGTTTCTAATTTAAAATTTACGGATCCAATCATATCTCATGAATAGTTATGGATGATAATAATGTTTGCAATATGGGCAACCTACTCTAGCGACGTATTATGGTAATTATTTATCCCTATACCTTTTTACGTCTTACTATATGTGATTATTTTGGTAATCGATCATTGTACCTCTTCTATATTTGAATCAAATAAAGTATTGTTATTCTCTTGTAACCTCCCTGACTATTATTTCTGGGACTTAAAGGTGGTTAGATTAGTTTAATAGGTATAGTAACTTGAGTTGATTTAGTAGTTTATTTAATTTGTTGTATTGATGTATTTTGTATGAATTTCCAAATAAACTGAGCATAAACTATCTTGATATTTTTAAATTTACGGTAGATTTAATCCAAGTAATATTGATAAGGAGAGTGAGGAGAATTATTAATATAATGCCCTTTGAGAGGACTATATTATGGTTGTTGTTTGATCAAAATAAGTTGAAATCGATTATAGATTGTTATTTTTTCAAATTGACTCTTTATAAATTGTATTTTCGTTTAATTAATTTGGTCTTTCTAATAGAGCTATGAGAATTTTAAAAATTAATATTAAGATTATGTCACTTTTTGTGTTTAGGAGTGTGACGTATTTTGGTTTTAAAAATGTAAAATATTTTCAAATTAGAGCTTTGTCACAGCCTATTTTGTTTTGAATCAATCTTAAAAACTACTCTTGTTTTAGAATGATTTGCCACTTTCAAAAGAAACCCTCAAAGGAGTAAGCGATATTCCCCGATTGGAATGGAGTGAAGGAAACCAGACTCTGATCATAAAGTTCTTGGATGAAGCTGACGATGGAACTTACAAATGCAAGGCAGAGAATAAAGTTGGAAAAGTTGAAAAGTCTGTGACTCTGGACGTAAAAGGTAATATTAACGATATGAGTACTGTGTTAAATATTATATTATACTATTTTAGTTTCAAGAAAATACTCAATAAGAAGTAAAACAATATTTTTTGGCGTAGAAAAGTTTAATTATACTATAATATTGTCAACAAAACCATTATAATGACCTTCTATTGGATTAACACGTGATTATAATATATCCACTTTGGTGGCCGAATGGTCTCAGGCGTCATTCTTCCAACAGACTGCATTGCCGATGACAGGGAAAATGGAGTTCGAATCCCGGTCGGGTCTACTGAAGGTGTTTTTTCTTAAAAGGTTTCCCATGTTCCCTGCATGAAAATGCTGGTACACTACCATTAAAGTGATTTATTACTCATCCTTACCTCATTAGAGTAAATATCATATATGCTAATTACCATTAAAGGTAACCGGCCCCATTTTGTAGTGGTCAGTGCACCTGGCTGCGGGATCGATTCCCCGTTGTTACCTTGGGTATTTTTCCCAAAAGGGGAATTACCGCAACTGTCATTAAGGTTTGGTTATTTGGGATTAATTTTGGTTGTGTTTACACTGGCTCTACACCCTCCTACTTACCATCACCTCATCTCATCGGGACATGGAAATAACCTCCATGGAAAGGATGTACAGTACGATTAATACATTCGGGCGTCTTCAGGGAAAAAATACATTAGTACTGGCTAATATGGACTACGGATGCTGTAGCCCAGACGCGCAATAATATTACTATACATTAAAAGGTATTAAGACGCGGTGGATCAAACATTTGACAGCTATTATTAGACTATTCATAAACGGGTCATGTAGAGGTTTACAGGTATTGCAAAAAAAAAAATCATCCTTATAAAATCCTTGTGTTAAATTGTTGCAAACAAAAAATACCATCCTCTCCCCCTACAAGTTGTGCCCTCACAATCAATGTCATGTGGTGGTAAAGTGTTGCCAGGACCAGCAGTGTTATTTTAAACTGTACCTTTTGATGGTTTACATCCCTCAGTAAAACACTCATTGGTCAGATATCGACGAACATACGGTCCCGCATGAGAGATGTATATAATTATTATATTCGGTCCAGTTTTAACATGCCCTGCTTACCCTGATATCACTCCACGATATGCCACTACTCACAATAACCTCAAAATTACTATTCTCAGTACCGTGTAGGCAATTGTATTATGTCGACATCTCTCCCTTGGTTTCAAACTATCTGGCTTCCAAAATTTATTTGCTACTTGTTCAGAATTTGAATTTTTTAGGGAGTGTTAATATTGCTTGAAAATATAAGGGTACCACAACCTTGGGGAATTAAACGAATAAATCATCAACTAATTTAAGGCAGTTTTAGAAACAAATGTAAAAAAAATCTACATAACTATAACTATCCCGATACGTAAATTCAACAGATAGGTACTTGGTATTAAAAGTCGTATATATTTTTATAAATACTTTTTATTTTTTTCCATTAACACGTTTAACAGCAAATTCATTCACAGATTAATTCATAGGTTGAGATGAAAAGATAGTTATTTTTATATATTCATTTTTTTTACCATTTCCTTGTATTTGATAAAAAAATTATACAAGATCAATAAATAATCATCAATCTCTAACTCTTGTTGGGTACCGGTAGTCATCATTTTAAATTGTAGCTTATTTGATGGCATTAGAAAGGCAAAATTTCATTGCCGCACATACTAAATTAGGCCACCTATTCCTATCTTGAACTAGATCTATCAAGTCGACCTCATTACACCCTATTCATATCTTGATTCAGTTATATCCAATCCACCTCACTACACCCTATTCCTATCTGGAGCTATTTGTATCCAGTTCATCTCATTAAACCCTATTCCCTCCTTGATTTAGTTCTATCCAGTCTACCTCATTACACCCTATCTTTATCTTGAGCTAGTTCTATCCAGTCTACCTCATTACACCCTATTCCTATCTGGAGCTATTTGTATCCAGTTCATCTCATTACACCCTGTCCCTATATTGAGATAGTTCTATCCAGTCCACCTCATTAACACTATGACTATCTTGAACTAATTCCATCCAGTTTCCCTCATTACACCCTAGCCCTATATTGAGCTGGTTCTATACAGTTCACCTCATCACACCCTATCTCTATCTTGATCTAGATCTATCAAGTCCACCTCATTGCATCCTATTCCCTCCTTGATTTAGTTCTATCCAGTCTACCTCATTACACCCTATTCCTATCTTGAGCTAGTTCTATTCAGTCCACCTTACTACAGCCTATCTCTTTAGGATACATTCTAATGTTAGCCTCCTATCTGCGTCTATTTCTACGCAATGTTCTTTTCCCGCTGGGTTTCCCAGCCAGTATCCTGAACACTGTTATAAATGCTTTCATTCGCACTGCATGACATGCCCACCGTAGCTGGCGATATTTGATTACCCTAACAATGTCTGGTGATGAGTACAGGGCATGTAACTCATCATTATGTAATTCCATCTTTCTCCAAAAAAATTAACCACGATTTTAAAGATAATAAATTATTATTCTTGACTATTTCAAAATGGTCATATTTGCCTAATTTTAGGTGTTTTTATTTTCCAGGTCCGGGATTAAATAAAGGAGTAATTGGTGGTATTTCCATTATGATAATTGCATGTCTAGTAATTGTCATTTACATGGGTTGGAGGATTAAAAAAGAAAGGGTAAGACTTTTTATTACTCATACATTTTATAGTAACTTATTAATAGCTCATTTGTAGAACTAATCATTTTTTGTGACGCGTACAAGACAACGCCGAAGATGTTTTTTCTTTCTACCAAATATGAAGTTGTTACATGGTACCCGAACCAGTGGGTACGTGAACTAGCTATCAAGTTCATGTAGTCGGGTTTGTCCATGACGGGGAGCTCGGGTTTTGCATCCAAGTTGGATGTATTAGAAGGTTTTTTCCCCCTAGATTGTTTTCCACGATTCCTCCACGCAAATATGGGTACATTCAGGGACGTCTCCCAAAATATATTTGGGCAGGGGGGCAAAAGAGGTATACAATGGATTTCTGAACCCTAAGCGTTCTGGAATTTGAATAATTCCCTGGTTGCCTTCTTATATGTCCGTATGGTCTAAGGCGTTACTCTTGCAATTAATTAGATTTCTCCCTCCACGCAAATACGGGTACACTTCCTCTAAATTCAACGTTCCACATCTATAACACGTTAGCGTAATTAGTACATATGCATATAACTTGAACAGGTAGTGAGACGTAATAAAAATAAGGTAAGTTCTGTTGTCTCCTGTCCAAAGGTATACTGGCTAACCTTTCAGCAAACTGAGCTCAGATTGATGTAGTCCAGCCACGTCATTATTATTATTATTATTATTATTATTATTATTATTATTATTATTAATTCCTCTCTTTCGTGTTCAGCAGCTAGAATTCTACCCTCAAATGTTTTTTTAACAAAGCTAATTTAATAACTTACAACATTTTTTTTGCACCAGTATTTATATGTAAAATTATACTCCAAATATAAATTAATCGTTAAGTGAAACCTATAATTTAATGACGTGGTTTGTGGATCCAAAAGTTTGAATCTATTTTGTTTATTTATAAATAATTTTGATATATTTCAAACAATTTTTTTTAAACTAAAGTTATTATTTAAATTTAAAGACCCGTACAAATTTATTAATTCTTTTTACTTTCTAATAAGATTATTTTCTAAGAAATAGTATCGCAACATCGGTAATATTTTTTTTCTACTAGAAATTACGAAAAGAAATGACGCTAGCTGGATTAATTAATTTCGAGGAGGGAGCCATGGACAATATGAACCCTGAACTGCCTTTAGACGAACAGGCCGAGTTGCTGCCTTATGACAAAAAGTGGGAGTTCCCCAGAGACAAACTAAAACTTGGTGAGTAAAAGATTAAACAGAATATTTTAAAATAATTGGACTCAATTTTATAGAACTTTATCTCTTAAATATAACATAAAAATTAGAATTACTTCTTACAATAAAAAAATGTGGTAGCGAGAGAATTATGAAACACCATAAATAGCTGAGAGATAATGTAGTAGACAAAACCGGATAGCAATAAGTTCTTATTTCTTTAATCCCAAAACAAATTACCGTTAAATAATAGCAATAAATTGCATTATTTTCTATTAGAAAATTTAAAACTCTCACAGCTTATCTCAAGTAAACCCTAACTAGCGGGAACTCTGAGGACTGAATGTCAAGATAATATTTTAGTTGATCTTGGTGCAGGAGCATTTGTCCCAAAATATACCTAATAAATACCTAAGTTATTTAAAACTAGTTTCTACCAGTTAGGCAGCTACATGAAGGACCACTTGACCAGGAATGTACCTAATAAATACCAATGTTATTTACAACTAGTTTCTACCAGGTAGGCAGTTACATGAAGGACCACTTGACCAGGAATGTACATAATAAATACCTAAGTTATTTACAACTAGTTTCTACCAGGTAGGCAGTTACATGAAGGACCACTTGACCAGGAATGTACCTAATAAATACCCAAGTTATTTACAACTAGTTTCTACCAGGTAGGCAGTTATATGAAGGACCACTTGACCAGGAATGTACCTAATAAATACCTAAGTTATTTAAAACTAGTTTCTACCAGTTAGGCAGCTACATGAAGGACCATTTGACCAGGAATGTACCTAATAAATACCTAAGTTATTTAAAACTAGTTTCTACCAGTTAGGCAGCTACATGAAGGAACACTTGAACAGGAATTTACCTAATAAATACCCAAGTTATTTACAAATAGTTTCTACCAGGTAAGCAGCAACATGAAGGACCACTTGACCAGGAATGTACCTAATAAATACCTAAGTTATTTACAACTAGTTTCTACCAGGTAGGCAGTTACATGAAGGACCATTTGACCAGGAATGTACCTAATAAATACCCAAGTTATTTACAACTAGTTTCTACCAGGTAGGCAGTTACATGAAGGACCACTTGACCAGGAATGTACCTAATAAATACCTAAGTTATTTACAACTAGTTTCTACCAGGTAGGCAGCTACATGAATGACCACTTGACCAGGAATGTACCTAATAAACACCTGAGTTATTTACAACTAGTTTCTACCAGGTAGGCAGCTACATGAAGGACCAC